>CAJNDV010035119.1:4580-36136 GCA_905221635.1 Symbiodinium sp. CCMP2456
GCTATTAATATTGAGTTCATATTATTTAATCCTGAAGCCTCAAATCAGGAGTTTTGCTATTAATATTGAGTTCATATTATTCAATCCTGAAGCCCCAAATCAGGAGTCTTGCTATTAATATTGAGTTCAAATTATTTAATCCTGGAGCTTCAAATCAGGAGTTTTGCTATTAATATTGAGTTCATATTATTTAATCCTGAAGCCTCAAATCAGGAGTTTTGCTATTAATATTGAGTTCATATTTCATATTATTTAATCCTGGAGCCTCAAGCATCCCTGCTCTTCTGCAGTCCCGGCGTCCTCAGCGGGGCTGGAGCTCCCCGCGCTTGGTCCCGGCTGTGAGCCGAGTCGGCAGCGGACGCAGAAGTTTTCGAGCAGCTTACTGGGTTTAGGGATTAGGGTAAAAGTTTTCGAGCGGCTGAAGCTGGATTATGTAGGATTTTTGTGTTCATGCAGTGTGTGTTTGCGGGGTTTCGGGCATTTGGGGCTATGCGCATTTTGGCGAGACTCTGTCAGTTAGGCTTCGGGTTGATATCTACTTGTATCTTTAAGCGTTTTGTAGTGTTGCATGCAGGTTCTGTCGGGTGGTTTGGGTGGTACTTCGGATGGGGCGTACAATTTGTGTCGCAAATCCCGCAACTGCGGATATCCTAACTCAATCTATCTCACAGATCCTATTTCGACACCACTTTGTTGAATCTCCGGGAGATCCAGTAGCCAGTGCGAAGAATTTCACTTCTACGGGTCATGAACAAACACCCGCATTCAAGTTTGACATGTCTGGAGCGGGGACAGTGTGTCTGCGTGGACACGAGGCCGTGCTAACGGCTGCTCTGCCACAAAGGTTGGTCCTGATTCTTCCTTATGTCCTCACGTCTGACCTCAAGACACAAGTTCGAAAGTGAAGCACGCCGTACTTCATCCTCCCAACGCTTTAGCTTCCAAGAGCGTATTCTATGGCATGCTGCGTGAGTTGCATCCCCTTAGCTCATCCGGTTGGTCAAGTCCTGATTACGAAGGCTAAAAAAAGGAATCATCAAGCAATGCGCTAGTCACCCTGCAGAACTGCAACCACCTTAGTTTTGCTTACACGCGCTTTTCTAAGGTCGCCACATGCAAGGTACAGGGCCACCTGCAGCAGGCATCATCTCGAACGTATGTTAGGCGGCTGAAATGCCCTCTTCCTGGCATTGTCTGACTCTGACACTGTGGCCGTGATCTTGCAGGAACTGTCATCACAAACGTACCTGACGATAGTGTTTGAACCCACGTCAGCAGGCTTCAAGCCGTGTAGGGATAAGGCACTCCGCCCTGAAATGCACCGACTCCCAGTAGCCAGACATCAACCGTAAGCCTGCAGAAAGAGTATCCGGGTTATCCTACGACAACCTCAGAACTGCCACAACCGTATGCGACTTTGCGTAGGGCGTAGATTCTAGATATGAGCCTTGAAACACTGTTTGGACCTTGCAGGGAGCCTTGAGATCAGAACAAGCCCGGAGTCCTCATACAAGCAGTCAGAGGCCCCCGACCAAAAAAGTAGGCCTCACCCCTCACCTCCAAACCAACTCAAAAGTGCCTGTCCGAAGCAGTTGGTACGGTGCACCGATGCGCCAGCTTGAATCAGAAGCTGGACCTGCATCAAGGTCAAGGGCTGCTTGCGGTTCTCTTAATGGCTTGGAGGCTTCTGGAGCCCCTTCTACTTCTAAGGGAGGTGAGGGTTTGCAGAACACTTCAAAAACTCTACAAGCCTTTAGCTAGTCTCATTCAAGTCCTTGCTGACCGAGTAACCAAAGCAACCACCAAACACTTGGACAAAGGCCCTGAACATTGAGTTCGACCAACACCACGCCATACTCTGCACTGGGCCCCATGCCACGGCGCCATGGCCCTTTGCTGCCGCCCGTGCCAGTGGCCTAGTAGTCTGGTATGGGTCGAGGGGTGAGCGGAAATTTCAATAATATTTTATACTGTTACTAGAATACACTTTTGTGTACTATAGCCTTACTGTGATACAGTCATGATTTGGCAGTAGCCATGGTGGCGGTCGACACTTGTAGCTCAACATGTCATAGTATGACGAGCTTTACTTCCTCATGCCTGATCCTACCCTGTCTACCTACTAGCACTACCTTAAGAACCCAAAACCACTTTTTTTGTAGGTTCTTATTGTAAACCCTAATATGGGATTTATAGGGACCCTACAAAAAAGTAGGTTTTGGGTTCTTAAGGTAGTCAGCTCATAGCGGCTACGTGGCAACTCGCAGTCTTCTCGCAGATGACTGCCGGCCGCAAACCCTTACTCCTCAACCCTAAACCCCGAAGCTCTGGATCCAGCCACTGTCTCAACCTTATAAAAACCTTGCAATGCGCCCTGAGCCCTCAAGTCGAAGTCCCGCCTACAACCCAGCAACTCTCCAACCCCAAGTTCTGTAGCACACTGTACTTGCAGAAGCTTTTACTTGCAACGGCACACAGATCTCCGGGCATCATAGACCCTAAAATCTAAAGCCTGCATTAAAATCCCCCAAACCCTGAACCGTAGACGCTACAGCACATCGATACTGTAGGGGCCTTACTGAATAGAATAGGGTTTTAATTGGGGCTCCTTGTTATAATTATAGTATAATATACCCCCAGACCTTATTCTAATGATTAGGGCCCCTATAGTGCTCTATAATATATCCCCAAACCCTATTCTAATGATTGAGGCCCCTATAGTACTCTAGACAAGTGGCGTCTCGCCCCGCTCAGTCTGAGCTTCTAAGACCTTCCGATCCTGCGATGGCTTCGTGCTGCTACAACGGTCTTTGAAGTCTGTATGTGGGTTTAGGGTTTAGGGTTTAGGGGGGTAGTTTTCTAAATTAGGGTCCCTTTTGGGGGTCCTTTTTATAAGGGTGCCGTACTATATTGGGGACCTAAACAGGGACCCTAATTTAGAGAACGACCCATATAGGTCCTACAGGGTTTGGGGTCTAGGGTCTTAGAGAGCATGTAGAGCTTTCACAGGGGATTGAGAAGCTTTTTTGGGGTTTAGAAAGTCTTTTCGTATTTTACAGGTATTCTTCTAAAGAGTCTTGATCGTTAGAATGAATAGGATTCGTGGGCCAATTATTCTGCAAAGTGTCTATGAGGGAATATGGTGCAGGGCTCAGGGTTTGGGGTTTTGGCCCGTTTCTGCGCGAAGTTCCCGTTTTTGGGTCCCTAAACTAAACCCAAAACCCTAAATTTTAACCCTGAACCCTAAACCCAGTGCGCGTGGCGTTTTTGGGTCCCAAGCCGTGCAGCAGCCAGGAAGCCGACCCACCAGCCCATAAACCACTAAGCCGATCTCCTTATAGTCCCAATGGAACTCTCTTCGGTTCAAATTGTACCTTAAGAACCCAAACCCCACTTTTTTTGTAGGTTCTTATTATAAACCCTGATATGGGATTTAGAGGGACCCTACAAAAAAGTAGGTTTTGGGTTCTTAAGGTAGGGTTTTGGGTTTGGGATCTGTTAAACTGTTAAGGCCCCTCCATGACCCACTCACACGGCAAGGCCCCACAAAGCTCGAGCCAAACAGTCCTGAGTCCCGTTTGACCTGGGCGGAATTAGGAGTCACGGCAGTCGCAGGGAGATAAATGACTCAAAAGTTGGAGTCACGTGGTGTAAAGTACTTGCTTCAACCTCGTCCGCTCAATGCCAGTAATTATGGTGCTTCGGAACTGTTGAGTTCCTACGCTCAAGAACGTCCTCGAATGGGGGAGAGGGGCGAAACAAGTTCAGAAGTAGCACGGGAAAGCTTTTCTCACACACATACTCACTCACTCATTCATCTTCGCATTATTCCAGGTGCAGCTATCATTCTTCTCTTCATATTTGCTTCAACTCCATCCGATGCTAATCAGCAGCCAACACCTGATTCCGCCTAAGCTGCATCCCTCAATCCAACCCTGACGCGGTAGACTCCCAAGCCTCGAAACCAGCCTGCCTGCAAAACTGTATATAGCCTTCGGCCACTGGTCCGAAATACCTGAAGCCGAAAACCCTAAAACTCCAAGCTTTGAAACCATAGGCTTCCACACGAAACCAATTCCCAAAACACTAGAATCTAGAATGCTCAATTCCCCTCAACCCGAAGCGGATATCCTTTTTGCCAGGCTTGCCGAGTCCACAAGCAAGACACGCAACGAAAACTTAGAGTTTCAGGTTCACCCTGGAAGTGCACTACTGAGCATTCTCACGAAGCGGAAATTTTAAACCCAGAAACCTCCAGCCCCCTCAACCCTAAACCCTTTTTGCATCAGGACTTGTGCAATCGCCTGAATGTCCGAGCCTACAGAAGTTCAGCTCTCACGACTGCGCTTCCATATGAACCCTAAAACCCCCAAGGCGAAACTCGGGATCCCGGCTCTTTGGGATTCAGCAGCACGGCCGTGGCCACCGAAGCACCCGACTCGGCGGCCATGTGCAGGGCGTTGCGCTTGTCGACCGTCAGCGCGCCCTGGGCGACGATCAGTGTGTCGTTGCTTTAGATATGTATATCTATATATATATATATACGAACATATGTACATGCGTATACTTTCTACCTTCTACCACTATCTACTATATAATATATACTATAGTCTATAGTCCAAAGTCTGTGTACTAGATACGAGAGGCTGCGCTATACTACACTCGCCTGTCAAAGGTTCGTTGTTGCATCTAACACAGGATCTAGGGGTACTGCTCAAGGAGCTTGAGGTCTAGCTTTAGGGTCTTGTTGAACCCCCAAAGGATCCTAAAAGCTAACAGGGGGGATACTTACCCAAACTTTGATAGACATTGCTACTACCGAAACCTTACTTCCTACTACGCAAGTATCTTGGACCCCAGCCTTTGCTTGACTTTTTTGGTCTCCTGCCTGTTGGTTGATAGTTTCGGGGGGCGGGGAGGCTTCCAAGGTTTGGTGGGTGAGGCCGTTTTAAGGTTTCTATACGGGGCAGGATTCTTGCATGCTGACTAATATTTTTTGGGTTGCGGGTTATACGATGTGGTTATGGATTAGAATATACACATATATATATATATATATATATATACACATATGTATATATATATATATGCAAAACAGGATGGGACTTAATCTGATGTGCGGTTTTCTCTGTCTGTCTATCTGTCTATCTATCTATCTATCTATCTATCTATCTGTATAACGTGTATGTGTATATCTGTATATCTATGTATACACACGGTGAAAGCCTGTCCGTTTTTGCAAGGATCCGCGAGCTGTGCCCCGAACTGGCTTGGCGCCATGGGTGATCAAAGTCTGAACCTTGGCAGGCCGGGCAGGTCACATAGAGGCGGACATGGTCCTGGTCTTTCTGCTTGTGATGGCCCTTCTCACAGCTGCCAGCCGAAGCCTTGCAAACATGGGCAACATTGGTTAACACGACTATTGACTACTTATGCCACGATCACCACCGCTGCTGCTGCGTTTGCTCTCTCTCTCTCTCTCTGCCGTCACATCTACGCTCTGCTTGTTGCTGTTACATGTGCTGGCTGCTGTTGTCGTACTTGTTGTTTATGACAGCACAGCTAATCTCACGGCCGTTGTGTTGTCTACGCCATGCTGCTATGGCTGCCAATATGCTGTAACGTCAATGAGTCAAAACCATAGTCCAGGCCATAGTCATCCTACTGGTCTTGACTGGGCAGCAAACAATGACCCTGCTGCTGATGATGACGGTGGCGGCTCATCATCGCCGTTCGTAACCATCAACAACAATTATCATCATCACCATGCCCATCGTCATCGACATGGCTAGCGGCGTTCTCACAGTGCATATGCGTTTTGATGGCATCACTAAAACTGTAGCGACGGCATCCGGGGTGCGGGATAACGCCGTGAGAATGACAACAGTAATATAGCATTTGCACAACTATGGCACTGCTACGGGCCATAGCCAAAAATCACATAATGACATCACGGGATCACTCGGTCCCTGTATCCAAGATTCTTCATGCGTTCTTGTGAGCATGAGGAATCCTTACACGACCGGTGTCCGGGGGGGACGACCCTGCTACAGACTTCAACCACCCGTTTAAATCAAGAGCACTCTAAGCCCACAGAAAAGCTACATCCTAAAACCTGCTTGCCTCAGTCCATAAATCCACACCCCAAAACCTCACACAGCATACAAGCAAACAAATCAAAAGGCGACCTGACCTCTTGAAAGTCGGAAACAGTTTAGGGTTGGAGGGTTTTCGGGTTTAGGCTTCAGGGATTTGTTTAGGGTTTACAGGCTATGGGGCTTAGGGCATAGGGACTGCACTCCCCCTTTTTCCGCCCGACATCGCCCAGCGCTTCAGAGCCGTGCTGTGCGTCGATCATGGGCATGGCGGGGAGCACTACGCGTTCTTTCGCATCGCGGGGCATGTCGATGCAACCCCCCGAAACCATAGTTCTAGCTGCTTCTAGCAGCAGGCTGAGATTCCTCCCTGAACCCTAAACCCTAAACCTCTGAACCAAAGTTCTAGCTTCAGGCTGACAGTACGGCATTGCTTTGAGGCGAAGGGGGGGGATTGGACTCAGGGATTCTCTGGAAATCCCTCCCAGTGGATCCGCAAGGCGATGTTCGGGAAGCGGCGTCGAAACCTCAGAGTTTTGGTGCACTTGCGAGCAGGGAAGAGGGGTGGTGGGTTGTTCGTCTGGTTGGGGTTTTTCTCTCCCCTACTTAGCAAGGACGATCCTGCATTGCAGGGTCGGGGGGTTAAAGTTTAGTGTTCAGGGTGTAGGGTTTAGGCTTGCAGGATTACAGCAAGCTCTTGCTAACAGGCAGTGGAGCAGAGGCCCAGCTCTCCATGTGGAGGTTAACATTCAATCTAAGGCATGGTGTTGTTCTACAGTAGGGGAGCCCTCTCCAGCAACAGCCCCCCCCCCAACTGAAGGTTCAGTATCTTAGTCACTTGGCAACGAACTCTCACAGATCCGAACCTTCTTACTGTATGGGGGGTTCCAAAAATAGGGGACCCTAATATAGCACCCTAAATAGTAGTATCCCTATTATAAGGACCCCAAAATAAGGTACCCCTAATTGTCGGAAACTCCCGTATGTGGATGCAGAGCCAGTATACAACTGTCACCTCCTAACCTTTCCGAACTCACAAACAGATCCGACAAGCCAAAAGTGCTAAACCCTAAACCAGAGTTCGGGGATGTACGGTTGATGATATACACCCTGCATTACCCATCGTAAGAACATACCATAATTCCCATAGTTTAGGGTCCTTAAGGTAATGCAGGATTTATATCATCAACAGTATGTGCCCCCGAAACGGCATCGACTCCCAACTCGACCGATCCAGGGTGCTGAACCATGGCCCCGATGCAAGACAGGCAAGGTACCTGTTCAGAGCCCGGGGCTCCAGTTTAGGGTTTAGGGCTTAGGGTTTATAGGGTTTAGGGCTTAGGGTTTATTGGGTTTAGGGCTTCGGGCTTATAGGGTTTAGGGCTTTTTTCCCTCTCGCATGGCAGAGAACGAAGCTCACAGGCGAGGTTCAATGGGAGGTTTACACTGAGACCAGTTACTCCGGTTTAAGGCTTAGGGCTTAGGGTTTAGGCTTTAGGCTACCGATATAGTACATTCTTTCGCCTAGAACTTGCTATATATGGTAGGGACTACATTAAGGCCCGAGTAGTTGTAGACTATATAGAGTGTTACGGTCATTCATTTAAGTCGTCTGCAGGAACTTGATTCAGAAACCCCATGTGTTCAATGGATGTTGCGGCTCGTTCCTGCATCTCCTATGGGATGCTCTCAACTAGACTGGCCAGAGAGCTGTGTGTGTATAGGTCATGTTCCCACTGCCCTGCACCTCTCTTCTTTCAAACCTCGGATCTTCACTCCAAAGCTGCCCCAAACTCTGAGATCCAACACCTGTACACCATCAGGGGCTTAGGGTTATGAGTTTAGGGTTTAGGGCTTACCAAGCCCAAATACCCTCAAGTCTCAATGACCCGACCGGCCCCTGCACCCATGCAGCATGGACTGCGAGAACCTGACGGCCAATGTACATGCTTCGGAGGTACATGGACCCTTGCTTTAAACTGCAAACAAACCTACTTTTTTGCAGGTGCCCATGGAGTTCTGTCAAAGGGTCGATGATAAGCACCTACAAAAAAGCAGGTTATGGTAGTTTAGTGTAGGGAGTTCGCGTGTCAGAGAGATGGCCTCGGTCATGAAGAGCTGCAGCTGACCTTGCACAGAGGCCTCGAAGACTGATCTTTTTGGTCTAGAGTTTCCGGCATAAGGTTTAGATTTTTCGGCTTAAGGTTTGGGGTTTTGGGATTTTGGATCAGGGTGTTGTGAAGGGTTTGGGAGCCTTTGGGCTTTAGTGCTGTCGGGTTTTGGGATTGAGGCTTTGTGGGTTACCTTACCGTGCAGGATCCGAGATATAAGAAACGGTTGAACAAAAAATGAATTACAATGAAGACTCTGGGTAAGAGGGTGATGGGATTCACCGCTTGCTTCATGCTTTGGAATGTTCTAAAGGTTTGCGCGGCTTCCGGGCTTTTGGTGATCGGCGCACAGCGTGCGGAGCCTGCTGTTGGTAGGGTGCGGCGATTGAAGCCCAGAGGATAAGGCTAACTTGCAGGTACATGTAAAGCTTGTCGGCTTCGGATTTCCATGCAACGGGGTTTCCTGTTGTTTCTTGTGCTTGGTTCAGCATCCAACGGGCACTTCAAATCTCTGTAAACTACTTTTAACGCCCCGAGAACACACTAGTAGTCAGACCCCATCCCCAAAGATCCTAAGTAGCTATATGGGGTACTTGCCCCAAACCATCATAGAATTTGCTACTACAGAAGCCCTACTTTCAAAACTCTGCAAGTACTTAGGACCTTTTGGGTAAGTGCAGATGCCTCCGAGGCTTCCCAAGATAGTACGGCACCGTTACTCATATATACATATACATACATATATATATATATATATATATATATGAGGCCTTCCGAAAATAGGGGACCCTAATATAGTACCCTAAATACTAGGGTCCTTATTATAAGGACCCCAAAATAAGGTACCCCTAATTCTCGAAGATTCCCATATATATATATATATATATATATATAGGACCCAAACAGGGACCTCTCCTGAAGCTCCCTTTAGTTTAAGGAGCCCCAAAAGGGACCCTAACGTAGAGAACTATCCTATGGTACGTTTCTAGAAACCTTATTGAAGCCCGTGTAGATCCCTTTCATACCCGAAACCCTAAACCCTTTATGGAACCCAAAAGTTGGACCCCTTAGTGCTCTAAGAACTCCTCAGAGTACCAAAGCTTCCCGTCTGCAGCCTCCGCGTCCCTGGTGACCACCCGTGGTAGTTCTGCCTTGTCTAGCAGCTGACTCTGGGTTTAGGAAGGTTCTGGACCTGTACGTAGGGTTCACGGTTTCGGGCTCTGGAGGTTCAGGATTATACGGAAAAAGCAATTAGGGTGAAGCTTAGTATAATTAGGGTGTAGTTTAGGACTTTTATCGGCTCGGACTTTCAAGTTTTGAGGTGTGGCAGGTGCAACCGCTGGCCCTGTCATATACGACTAGGGTGTCAGAACCATCAGGACCATTACCGGCAATCACCCTGCGTATGCAAAGGTAATGACTCAAAGAGTTCTGTAAATGCAGATGAAGATCGAGCACTTTCTTGCATGCCCTTGAACTTTAATGCACTGGCAGCGATATGCCTCGTCTCAGCGGTAATTACAAATGACACGCAGCATGGTGACCTGGTCTGGCGATGAGCACCGACTCTCGAATAATTAATTCCAGCAGCATGGTATCTTCCAAATTACCAAGCCTCTTTTTTAAGCACGGACTTGCAGTGTATGCCGTATGCCGGCAGCCAGCTTCATTATCAAGCCTCTGAAACTTAAATCATCTTAAACTTGAATACCTTAGCCCGCCTAAACCCCTAAATCCTAGACTCTACACCAAGGGGTTGGCAATAAGGCTCTGTGTCCTCGCCTAACACACGTCGTAATGCCAAGAACCCTCAAGCCACAACACCCTGAAACCCTAAACATCCAAGTTCTCCAAACTCCCAACATCCTAAATCCCTATCCCTAACCCCCCTCCAAACCTCTAGAACCCAAACTTCTAGTACTTATGACCCCCCTTTTTAACCCGAAAGAAGCGCCCCACCTCGGGCCGCGCGCCGGTGCGGAGCATCTCCTGCGCTTGAACCGAAGCCTCCTCCGGGCTCAGGGTCGGAACCTGCCGGGGCAAAGTTTAGCATTCCCTAAGGGTCCATGTACCCAAATAGTATATACATTGGCCTTAAAGTAGTCCCTATATAGGTACTTTGGGGCCAATGTATATATACTATATGAGTACATGGACCCTTAGGGATTGGGGTATATAAAACAACACAGTGCTCTTATAATAGCATGGCAGCCGACTAGAGGATGAAGGAAGGCTGAAATTCGAACTTCATCTTTATGTGAGTTTGAAGATTACAGTAGAAATCGAGAGGCCATAAATACTCAGACTGAAAATGACCATAACAATCAAAGTGAGAATGACAACATCAAAAGCAACAGTTGATACAAATAATTCAGTCATTCTTCCTCATGAGTTGCTGCTAGCCCATAAAATTCTAGAAGCCCTATAGAACCCATGTACAACCCTTATGAAACCTTTCTCGAAGCCTTATGCGAAAACCCCTACAAAGCCCGAATGAAGCCTGCAGGAGAGCCCTCGCAGCAGCGGCCGTTCGCGCCATGGCCCGGAATTCGGCATCCCAGGCCTTTCTTCGGGTGTCTCTGGTTGGTTCGTGTCTCGGGTTTCGGGCATCGGGTCCCTTTACAAAAAGACCCCAAAAGGGACCTGATTTAGAGAACTACCCACGATGCGGGCTTTGATTAAGGTTTATGTAGGTTTCAGGGCTTGGGTTTTGCTAGAAGGTGGAGATTCAGAGTTTGGGGGGTGTCGGCTATAGGTTGTAAGTATCGAGTTAATTAGTACCCTAAACGCAGCTACCCCATTATCTCAAGTTATTATAACCTTTCAAACAATCGACTTAGTAAGTCCCCTTGGACCTATAATACCAAGAGCCCAAACCTCAGAGACAAGACCTTCGCTACCGTACTGGAGGCTGGCTCGTGCACACCTTCCCCAAAGTATTGTAAGTACCTGCATACTAGATAGTAGGGCTTCTATTTTCGATAGTAGCAATTACATGTATGGTTTGGACAAGTATTCCCCATGCAGCTACTTTGGATCGCTTCGGTTCCCTTATTAAGACTTGCGATGAGGATTCTTCTGTTCATGACCGTTTTATAGGAAAAGGGACTTCTTGCCGCAAACTCCACACAAGGTCTAGTGTGTCTAGTTCGAGTTTCGCATTTCCCGCATTTTCACATTCCTACGACACTAGCGACTCAACAATTAACAAACTAGGAGCCCACTAATCACCTTAACAGCCACTGCTTAAAGCTAACATCCGCACAAGAGGCAGGTCAAGTAGGTTTGCAACAGTTTATGCTTAGGTGCTTTTGTGGACTCAACACTATAAAGTCTAAACCCTACACCATCAAACCCTAAACCCCACAACCTCAAGCCCTTTTTGCTACTGAACTCAAGTCCCTAAACCTAAACCCTAACCCTAACCTGCACTCTACAAAACCTGCCTTTTTAGGGAGCCCTATTATGATTTATTTATATAAGCCCTTAAATAAATAGGCAGGTTATTCGGGGTTAAAGAAATCCTACTAACACGGCAACTTCTGGAAGCCAAGGATCACGATGGTCAACGCGGTCGTGATGGAGCTTCACGTGGATGAAACCGCCACAGTCCTTCGCTTCTGTTTTTAGGAATATAGGGCTTAAGGTTTAAGGTTTAGGGTTTAGGGTTTCGTGAGGGTGGAGGGGTTTCGGCGCTCACACTCGGACAATCCAGGCGAGGCATCCGGGTTTTGAGTCGGCTGTGTGACACCATCGGTTGACAAGACGCCGCACCTTGAGGGGTGAGGGTCTCAAAAGGTTTCAGCTTCCAACTGGACTACGCTTTGGGGTGCGCGGGCGGGGGGCAGGGGGGTGATCGACTTTCCGAAATTCCAGGAACCCTTATTTGTGGTTCCTTCTGTTTGTATGCTGCTGCTGCTGCTGCTGCTGCTGCCGCTGCTGCTGTTGCTTTGCGCCTGTTGTAGAGGTTGGGACATGCATGGGGAGCACAAAACGACAAAGAAGCAGTGTGGCCGCGCATGCATGTATTCCGAGCCATCAGGCTCCACACGTGCCCGGACCGTAAATGAACATCTTGAAGCCACTTCCAGACTCGTCAGATCAACGACGAAACCCGGTGCATATATACACCACTATATATATATATATATATATGTATGTATGTATGTATATATATATATACATACATATATATTAATATATATATATATATATATATATGGATCTCTCTCTCTCAATTGAGTGCAAGGTGTCCTCCCGGTACTTCACGACGCTGCTATTCAGCAGCCGGCCAGGTTCAGAAGCCACAAGCGGCTGTGCAGCGGGAACGTGCACGGAGGCCCGGAAGAAGCACCAGTTCCTGGCTGCAACTTTCGCTCTGAAAAATCCAACGATCACCTGCAAGCTCTAACTAGTTATACCCATAGTCTCCGTTGTAGTTCCTTTTTGGGGTTACCTTCAAGGGTCCTAATTATAAAATAGCTAAACTAGTCAAACCAAAAACAGGAACTACAATGGAGACTACAGATGATTTATGATGCTGGAACTCCATGCCCGCATATCATGGAGCTCATGACCCACACAAATAGAGCTCCATTTAAACCCCTAAGCCCTAAACCGTAAACCCCATAGTCTCAGGGGCTGTTTTGCTCTAGCCTTTCTCCTCAGCGGCAGTACGACAGGCGAGCCGGACCGATGATGGGTTTCGAGTTTCGGGTTCAGTGGTTTAGGGGTTCAGGGGTTCAGGGGTTCAGGGTTTAGGGGTTTAGGGTTTATAGGGTTTGGGGTTTAGAGGTTTAGGGTTTAGGGGTTCAGGGTTCAGGGGTTCAGGGTTTAGCATTTAGGGTTTCGGGTTTTTAGGGGTTTAGGGTTTAGGGCGTCAGGGTTTAGCATCGGATCTTGCGCACTGTCTTTCTAGAGCAGGGGCATCAGCACATTCTTGCAAGGCATTGCGCGGCATTTTCCTGTTAACTGTTTGTCTCCCCATCGCCCCAAAACCTACATAGGCTCTCCGGGCTAGAGACCCTCACCCGCCGAAGCCAAACTTCAAACGAGTCAACTTGCTCACATCAGGCCCCCCTCACTCGGTGGATGAAGTCTCGACAACTTCCATGCCAAAAAGGTGCAGAACTGACGGATTTCGGCTTCTGGAGAAGAACCCCGCTCGCTGTAATATAGGGGCCTTCATAACTAGAATAGGGTTTTGGGGCCCATTATACTCTAACTATAATAAGGAGCCCCCCCCAAAATAGTATTTGGAATTATTACACCCGAAACCCTGAGGCCGCCCGAAGCCTAGGCCCGGTAAACCTAAATCCCTAGACCCCAAAACCGTTAAAAAACTAATATAAGGGCCTTAATAACTAAAATAGGGCTTTGGGGTATATTACACTAGAAGTATAATATGGAACCCCCACACTAGTATTGGTAATTATTTAGACTCTGTATTAGGCGTTGACGGGTTACGCTTCTGCTGCAAGACCCACAAGCCTTGATGCCAAAACTTTGGCAAACCCTTGAGAAACCCCATCATACCACTCTATTCAAACCCCACATAGGTCCTTCAGATCCTTCGCTGCAGAACTGAAATATAAAACCGTGCAACAACCCTATGAAAACCATGAACCCTGTGATCACCTCATCGCTGACAAAATGCCTACAATCGGATGCCGAGGCACTGCCTTTCTCCTCGGCCATCCACGCGGGTCTGCCCCTTCGATGTGCTCTGCTCAAGAGTCCCGGCGCGTGCGGCGGCCACCTTTTATGGTTAACTTCTCTAGAACTATTGAGACAAGGCTAGGCTACTTAGAGGCCCAGGGGACGTAGTAAGTAGGTTATAAATGGAGTTAAAAGTACCCTAAATGGAGTTACCCACCCTACTTATAACCGACTTACCAAGTCCCCTGGGCCTCCAAGTAGAGCCTAGAAAGATGGGATAATTAAGGAGTGGGGGGTCCAGGTTTTGAGTCAATTCACCCGTGAAAAATGATAATTGTAAAACGACGATACACATGTAATATTATGACGCTGGCCCCCAGCTGCAACCCCCACAGCCTTTGCTTTCAAGTGTTCGTCATCAAGCCTTCTCGTCACCTTTGCTTCCTCCATGTACCAACCATCCCCGTCATCCAAAAAGCACGCAGAACAGAACCATAACAATATCACGGCTTGATTTCAGTCGTCCTTGGCCACATCAGCAGAGCCTTCATCGAACAATCATGGAAGCTCTTACGTTTAGCCTTAACCCTTTAAACTCCAAACCCGAAAGCCTAAGCCTAAACCCTAAACCCTAAGCCTAAACCCTAAACCCTAAACCCTAAAACCTAAACCCCTAAACCCCTAAAGCCCGAAACCCTAAGCCTAAACCCGAAACCTCCTCCGCGGCCACCGGCAGCGCTCCGAAGCCCGCGAGAAGCCGCCAGGTGTGGTCGCTACCCAGGCCGCGAATGCGGAAGGTCTGCAAGCACTCCTCTGCTTAGAGGTCCGGGTTTAGGGTTTAGGGTTTTGGGGCTTAGGGTTTAGGGTTTAGGGGTTTAGGGTTTAGGGGTTTAGGGTTTAGGGTGTACTTAGAGGCCCAGGGGACTTAGTAAGTAGGTTATAAGTAGAGTTATAAGTACCCTAAATGGAGGTAACCCAACTATAACCCTACTTATAACCGACTTACTAAGTCCCTTGGGCCTCTAAGTACACCCTAAACCCCAAAACCCTAAACCCCTAAACCCTAAACCCCTAAACCCTAAACCCTAAAAGTACCCTGCAAAGTACGGTTTTGGGGAGTTTCTTTCAGGGATCTTGAGGGGCTTCTTTAAGGCTTTCTTCAAGGGATCTATAAGGGGTCTAGGGTTGCTTTGGGGGGCTTAAGGTTTAGGGTTCAGTGTTTTGAGGTTTAGGGTCCAGGGGTTTAGGGCAGGTCAGGATTCGCTTAGTGTTGGCTGGTCGGTTGGTTCAAGTATCAGCAGCTCGATCGAAACCCCAGCTTCCATGCACAAACTCTGACTTTTCTCCCCCTGAAACCACGACTTTTCCCTAAACCCAAGACCCTCAATTGGATTTACTCCGGAGCCCCACCTGACATGCCCCAACATCCTCAAATGCTGTTTTGCAGGGTTCAGGGTCCGGCCTCGATGCTGATAGGTTCTAAGATGTAGTAAGTGGGCCCAATAACTCAAACAGGGCTTTGGGGTTCTAGAAGAACCTAATGATCGCAGTTCTTTACGCCTCTAAATGCCTACGTAGCAGGCTTGCAGTTCGGAGTTCAGGCTTCAGTCCATGGAACGCGGGCGCACGCAGATGCCGAAAGCTAAACCGTATAAACTTTAAACCCTAACGTCACCCTAAGTATCCCTAAACCCTAAATGCCCCTAAATGTACTGAGGTCCTGATATCGTCGGATGATGCTCGTCTCCGGCCGCTGCTCCGAGACAAGGATGGCAGCGAACTCCTTCGGAGACAGTGGGAGGGGGTTTAGGATCTATACTGGGTTTAGGTTTTAGGATATAAAAGGTTAGGGTTTAGGGTTTAAAGCCCCTAAACCCTAAACCGTAGTGTAGGAGCTATGATTTAAAGGGTTTGATGCTTCTTGCCGCTCGCCCAGCTAGGGTTTACGCTCTCGCAACTCGGACGCAGCCAGACGAGGTACAAGTGTTCATCAGTTCGAGCGCATGTCGCAACGTTAGGAAAAAACAAAGAAGCGAAGCTAATAAACTGGAACAACTAAAAGCCCAACTGCAAGGTAGAACCGAAGGGGAATCATTTGTGGCAAAACATTCAACAGTCCCAATGCACGTGCAAGAATAGCAATACTCAAAAACACTGCTAGGGTTTCGGCACTCACGCTCGGACAATCCAGGCGAGGCATGGGGTCATTGGTCGGCCGTGTGGACCTTGAGAATGACTTGGCAAAAGGACAAGGAAACACCAACTCACATAAGCTAGACCCTACTAAAGGGTCAAGCTACTCCTCTCTCACCCACCAACGTCCCGCACACAGGCATTCCTAGTTCTGGGACTCCAGGTCAGGTGAGGTGTTGTGGGATGTTCTGCCGGTGAGGCGAAAAAGCGCGGTTTCTTCCACGGCGTGATCCAAAGACACATGTCTTATCTGTTCTGTGTCTTGTCTTTCTGCAGGTCACAAGAAATAGCCTGCAGGTAGTTTCGCCTTATAAAATCTAAAGCCTGAACTCTGAAGGCGCAGAGGCCCAAGAAGTCGACCCTAAAGCAGAAGGAACCTCGAAGCATGCACACTTTAGAGAACCGGGAGTCGTCTAGAGGAAAAGTTGTAGAGACCTGAATAAGCCCAGATGCCTCCGAGGCTTCCAGCATGCCTTGCCTGGGCTCGTCGACTATACTGAGAGCCAAACACATCCGAAAGAGGGTTTTGGGCTTCGGTTTGGGGTGTAGGCTGTAAATAGGGGCCGTATACGTAACAATTACCTAAACTATTTTGGGGCCTCCTTATTATAGCTATACTATAACATAGCCCAAAACGCTATTTCAATTATTGAGGCCCCTACAATAGTGCCAGTAGCAGCATCAAGGGGGTCTGGATGGCACCAGAAGCAACGACTGCCGGGCGGGGCTGTGCTGCAAAGCGTGCGTTGCTGTGCGCACTCGGAGCTTCAAGACTCGAACCGGCACTGAGACATATGGGAGCTTCCGAAAATAGGGGACCCTAATACAGTACCCTAAATAATAGGATCCTTATTATAAGGACCCCAAAATAAGGTACCCTAATTTTCGGAAACCCCCATATTGGTAGCACGCTTGGGCACAAACAGCGGAACCCTGAAGAATATACCTATAGTCTCCAATGTAGTTCCTTTTTTTGGTTTCACCAAATTTATTTTAAGGATCCTAAAAGGTAACCCCCAAAAGGAACTACAAGAGAGACTATAGGTAGTTCCTGTAATTGCGGATCGAGCTGCAAGCGCAGGCGCTGCGTTGCCAGGAGCTGGTTCAAGGCTTCCTAGCAGGCATGGGGAGGGTGACAAGGTCGGTGCATCATGCAGCAGTACTGGAACACGTGTACGTCTTTCGGAGAGACCGGATACCGATGGATTTATGCAACACACAGAAGGATGCAAGTGCTCGCAACACTCAGAAAACTCCTAGTTTGGGGAACTACCCATGGTAGAACCCTTATAGTTTCCTTGCAGAAACCCTTATAGCTCCCTGAACCCTAAACCTTAAATCCTAAACTTCTAAATCCTGAAACCCAAACCCCTAAATCCTAAACCCTAAACTCCTACATCCTAAACCCTTATAGCTCCCCCTAAAGAACCGTTAAGGAACCTTCAGCCCGGACTTAAAGCCGTCGGCTCTGTGGGGGCGCAAAGCCTCAACCCTAAACCCCTAAACCCTAAACCCTCAACCCCAAAATCAAACCCCTACAACCTAAACCCTAAACCCCTAAACCCCAAAATCTAACCCCCAAACCCCAAACCCCTAAACCCCAAAATCTAACCCCTAAACCCTTTTTGCAACGGCCCCTGAACCCCAAACCCTGATCCCCAAAATCTAACCCCTAAACCCCCAAAACCCGAAACCCCAAACCCTGAACCACCTTAGGCCCTTCCTCAAAGTCTCTGCTTGCAGCGGAAGCTCCCAGGCTCCGGAGGCTCGCAGCTCTCTGCCTCGCCGAGGCGACAATGACGGCTCGGGTTTAGGGTTTTAGGGTTATCGGAGTTGGGGTTTCGGGTTTTAGGGGGTTTAGGGGTTAGGGTTTAGGGCTTTAGGGTTTTAGGGGTTAGGTTTTCGGGTTTTAGGGGTTACAGGGGTTAGGGTTTTTGGGGTTCGACGCTTTAGGGGTTAGGGTTTCGGGTTTTTAGGGGTTATAGGGGTTAGGGTCTTAGGGGTTAGGGGTTTTGGTTTTAGGTGTTAGGGTTTTTGGGGTTCGACGCTTTAGGGGTTAGGGTTTCGGGTTTTTAGGGGTTATAGGGGTTAGGGTCTTAGGGGTTAGGGGTTTGGGTTTTAGGGGTTAGGGTTTCGGGCTTTAGGGCTTCTAAGGTTTCGGGTTTTAGGGGTTAGGGGTTAGGCTTAGGGCTCTGCTTCCTTCCGTTGCAGGCAAACACGGCCTGCCCACGAATGACTGATGGAATCTTGATGACGCTCATTAGCAATAGCAACTGCAAGCACCGGCGAGAATCACCAGCATCATTGGGTCTTGATTTCAATCGCAGAAAAGCTACGTGATCATGCAAAGCACATGTGTCCGTGCTCTGGCTACTATAAGACGGTTTTTCGCAGAAACAAGACCCTAGATCATCTACAAATGTTAGAGCAAGAACCAGGCACAACAATATTTTGCAACACATGCATGTTTCCATGCATACATCCACGCATACATGTGCATAAGACATGAGCTCGTCCATATAAGGAGGGTGAAAGGCAAAATCTGCAGAATCACGATTTCGGTTCAGGCCAGGTGCTCCCCGGCAGGCCCAGCCACGGAAGCACCGCGTCGTGAACGACCCACGCATCGTCGGCATCGACCTCACCAGTTCCCGCCTGAAAGCGGTCGTAGAACCTGGGATTGAAGGATTTGTGGGGTTTAGGGTTTAGGGTTTTAGGGTTCAAGGTTTAGGATGGTTTAGGGCTTGAGGGGGTCTAGGGTCTAGGGTTGGGTTTTGATGTGACGTGTTATTTTTGCCGGCTTGTCCTGGGGATTCAATGTGTTGGGCTCTCGGATGTGCAGACTTATGTTGGAAGCGGCTGATTGGGATCTGTTCTGGGGCTTGCTGATTCGATCATCCCTGTGGGACCGAAACAAAATGAAACAAATTTATCTGTTCCCCTGCTAATATCGAGCGAGCTGAGGTTTCGTGCATCCTGGGCACTAGGGGACCACCAATCAAGTCTCGCACATAGCTTGCTGATTGAGGGGTGTCCAGACCAGAGGGGTCCACTGAAGTACCACCTAAGAGTCCCGAAAGAAGCCCCCTCTAGCTTAAGGGCTGAGTACCCCAGACCAACAAAGGCAAACCTTGCGAACTATAGTAGGGTTACAAACACCCCTAAACCCCCAAACCCCTAAACTCTAAACCCTTTAAGGTTACCTACTCAGCCCCTACGTTGGTGTGTTCCTCGCTGCTGCAGGCTGCCACCTTTTGAAGGACCCATCTCCCAGATCAACTATGAGAGAGACTGTCGGAGTCGGCACTTGCGGCATCTCACCACCTCCGACGGTACTATGCTATACGATGGTATACTATGCTATACTATACTACACTATACTATATGATACTATACTATACTATGCTAGACTATACGATACTATGCCATATACATAACTAGACAAGAATAGACCCTAGACGATACTATGCTATGATGTGATACAAACATAAAACCCCGGCCTGAACCGATCAAACCTCCATCTCCCAAAGGGCCCCAAGTACCTACAAGGGGTCCCTTTAAGGGGTCCCTGGGTTGGTCCCTTAAAGGGTTCCTTTAGGGGGTTCCTTTCAATTTGATGTTTCCTTTCTGGAAAACACTTACCCAAAAACATAATACTAATTCCTAACATAGCAACCCTATATTCCACCCTAAACTCCAAACCCTAACTACATTCTACTATATAAGTACTTCGGGCCTTTTGGGCCTTTCAAAGCATGAGGAGCTGGTCCAGCAGCTTGCGGACGGCTCCGACGGTCCAGGCCTCTGGCTGTCTCTTTTCTTGGATTTCCGGTTTCCGGTGCGTCTAAGTCTAGGCTTCATGAGCCCAGTGACCCGTTGGATGAAGGAGTTGGGAGAACTCTCAGCACCAGGCCCTAAACCCTAAACCAGGCTCTGAGAGGGACTTTCTGTGGGATGAGCTCTAAGCTAGGAGCCTCAATGCCAAACCCTAGACCCCCCAAACGACCCTAAACCCTCAAAGCCCTTCACAACTCTAAAGCAACCGTGATCCTAATCGTAAGCTTGCGGGCATGGTGAAGTTAAGAGGCAGCATTCCGGGATGGTTGACTTGTCCAATTTCCCAGGGGAACTGAAGAGTAAGCGGGGGGGGGGGGGAATATAAAAGATTTCTAGATCACCGAAAAATTTAAAAAGGTTAAAGGATACTTACTCTACTACTAAGCTACCAAGGAGGAAATCTAACGTCGATGTCGGGTCCTCGGAACCTGCAAGAACACTCCAACTACTTAAGCGCTAAACCCTTCAAGCAAACTCTTTCCGACACACCCGGCGAAACGGTCCCTGAACCCTAAACCCTAAGAAGGTTGGGAACTCCAGGAGCAACTCAAGAGATCTCTCTGGAAACGAAAAGCTGCCCAGCTTCCCCAAAGGTCTAAGCATAAAGCCCGCATTATAAACAACAAAACCCATTATGGAAAAGACTTAGGTAGCTTTTGCAGCAACACGTATACAGCCTTTGCCAAAAACGCCTAAAGCCCTTATGAACGAATTCACAAAAACATATAGGTGTGTGTATATATATACACACACACATAGCTATACATGCACACATACATAATACAGACATATATACATCTAACTTTTATGAGCAACCACAGAAGGGCCTCGGAGCCCAAGCGTACATCTGGGCCCAGCCGTGGGAGACCCGCGAAGGAGAAGGCCAGGAGCTTCGCGTTGCTCCAGGTTCCTTCTTGGGGGCTTTTAGGTTGTTTTTTTTTTTTTTTTTAAGGGGGGCTTAGGGCTTATAGGGCTTAAAGGGTTTAGGGGTTGGGGTTCAGGGATAGAGGCTTGGGTTTGGATTTAGGGGTTAAGGGCTTGGGATTTAGGGCTGCGGTGATCTCTAGCCCTAGAGTACTGCGTATCAGGGCTTGCGGGTAATCATTATAGGGCTTAAGGGTAATATAGGGACCTTAATAATTAGCATGGGGCTTTGGGACGTGGCTTGCAGAACATTCGCGAAACATGAGAGGCAGGAAACCAAGTCGCTATGCCTGTTCCGAAAAAAACACGGATTTGGCTTCGCACCGCGGATTTGAAGGACTATGAAGCAATAGATCGGTTCTAGGAAGTTAGGATCAGGTCCCCCTGGCCTAGTATACTTAGTTAGTACAGGGACCCCAATATTCAGAACAGGGTTCTAACATTCTTACTTATGATGAAGGAACCCTCAGCTCCCTAAGCAACAGTATTGGTAATTCCTCAGGCCCGGCGTTTCGTTCAAGCTGCTTTCGGTTATAATGGCCCCAACCCTTGACTCAAAACCCTAAACCTCTTGAGCGACCTCCACACTAAGACTTAAACCCCAAACCTCTAAACTATGATTTGTTGACCTCAACCCGAGGATCGTGGCATTGAGTTCTTGAGTTCCTGCAAGGCATCGGCACAGGCAGCCTCATGTGACCCGACTAAAGGGCCTTATTTCTTTCAATTGTTTTTTTCCCGGAAGCGGGGCACATATTCTACTATCGTGAACTATAGGATCCCTCAAGCCTCAAGATAGCTAATTCCATCTTGAACTAAAGGATCCCTCAAGATAGTACAGATTCGCACAAGGTGGCTGTATCAAGGCCCTTATGTTGCAGCCGGGGATCCCAAGCCACGATAGCCATTCGTGATCTGGCCGATCACGCGCCTTGGAAGCCGTCTCTGCCATGAGATGCTGGTATGGCCCATGTAAACCGAGCACAGGAACACCATTCACATCCTTATGCAGTTAGGTCCAGCTAGGTTGAAGCCTGGGATTTTGCGCAAGCTGAGACGTGATAGTCCACAGATACTGAAACAATTTCTATCTCCAAACAGCTGAAAGCTGCAAGAGCGGATCATGACGATGGCGAAGGGTGATGAAGGCCCAAGCAACCTCGGCATGCAGCATGCAGCAAGGGTAGAACTTATACTTCCACACCTCCAAAGCTCTAAACTGCTCTATCCCATGGGAAAGACGGCCCAGCGTCCTAGAACTACACACCTTGGCCTATCGGCCTATCGTCCGATTGCAGTTTGCATATGTGCATCAGCGCCGCCATGGCGAGATGCTGCCCATGGAAATCCTCGCCACGCAGGCAGGTCTCCGTCGCAACCTTCGTTGTTGGACTACTGCTGAATCATTTCAGGCTTCGCTTCGTGGGCTCGGATGAATTTTTGAGCGAAATCGGAAACATGCTGGGAGCAACCCTAAACCCTAAACCCTAATTCAGCCCTACCCTACACCCCTACACCAAACCCGAAACCCAAAACCCCCTGCTCCCGAGCCGGGCCACAGCATTCATGAAGCCAGCATCATAATCGCCCGCAGATGCAAAGGCCCAAACAGTGTTGGACAGATCCTGTTGTAGTAGACGACGTATCGGTATTTTGCTGATTTCATACATGTCTGGAAGCTTACCCTATAGGGGTCCAAAGGACCTGATAATCAGGTACTGACTTGGGTTTGGGATAGTGGTTCCGTAGCTTCATAGTTGGGATTAGTGGGCACTTGGACCCGTAGGGCGCAGTGAGATCCCGAAAAAACTGTTGTGAAGTTCCTCCTACGCCCCAAACACCAATGATGTACGGGCCATAATAATTAGAATAGGGCGAATAGGTATTGGGGGTCCTTTATACTGTAATTACAATCCGGAACCCCCACAATAGTATAGGTAACTATTGAGGCCCCTATACTACCTGATCCCCAGGAGCCCCTTCTCCTGGTTGTTGAACTCCCGGATGGTTCGGACAGCCGTTGCCGCCAAGACCTCGTAGATGGACCGATCCTTTGGCAATCTGATTTAAGACTTAGGCTCGGGCATAGTACCTATAGCCTCCATACAGTAGTAGTTCCTGGTTCTGGGTTTGACCAAATTTGTAATCAGGAACCTTTATAAGGTAACCCCCGCAAGGAACTACAATGGAGACCATAAAAATGCGTCGATGCGATGCTTTGCTGTTGCGACTGGCGGGCCTAGTCTACCGTCACCCAGACCCGCCACGTGATGCAGGGGTCTTATAATAGAACAGGGCTTTGGGGTATACATTGATGGCCCGGGAACTTGAGAGGACTTTATAAATGAGATCAAGTAGCTTTAAGTCAATACAAATGCTCCCAAATCGTTTTAAGTCTGTGGTAAGTTCTTATAAATTTCCCATTCGTAAGTAATTTTAAATTACTTATAAGTGACTTAGCGGGAGATAAGACTGCGCCGTGAAATAATTTAGGAAAACTTAGGACGAGTTATGCTTTTTGTTACAAATGCTGGTTTTGGGATGGCAAGCGCAGAAAACAGCTGCTTTTCGGCTCAAAGTAGTAGAGGGGCGTCATGGCTGCCGTGTGTAAGCAGCTCGAAGCAGCGCAAAGGTTCCTTCGGCAGGTGTGCAAGCTGCCGAGCTTCGAGAGTCTTCGTGAAAAGCAGCTCACGGTTGTGCTTTCGGTGCTGAAGAAAACGAAAGTTCTCAGCCTGAAAGATGCTAACAGCATTTTGCAGATGTTGGAGTCAGACATCTGGTCCGAGGACCTGAGCCAGCAAGTGCGGGAGGCGGTTTCTGGGCTCCTTGTCGTTGAAGCAGCGGACCAAGGAGAGGACTCAGGGAAGCGTGGGCCGAAGGGCCAGGACTTTCAGAACTTTTTGGTCTTCTTGAAAGACTCGCAGTGGAACGCGTTGCAGCAGTCCAGCACTGTCTCAGCTGGGTGCAGCATGCTTGCGAGTATGCTGGGCCAGCTGGGCTTGCGGCATCCTTCGGAGTGGACTTTTGGAACGATGTACTGCTTCATGCATCTAGTACAAAAGCGTGAAGTTCCAGAGGCCTCGCAAGCTTACAACGAGATCTTTAAGTTGAAGCCTGCAGTCCGCAAGCAGCTTGAAGGCCTTCCCGAACCTGTTGTGTACCTGCAGCAGCTACCCAAGACACCGGAGGAGCTACCTGAGCGGCTTTTCAACGAGGTCTTCGCGTCCGAGCGGCCTGGCGTTCCCAAGGTGTCGAAGGACAGTCTGCTGTTCACCACGTCTCTGATTTCCATGCGGAAATCCAGCGACAAGGTCATAGATCCCCAAAAAGTGGCTCCTGCACCTGTGGATCCCTTGGCAGCAATGGCGACCATGAGCACGGCTCTGATGGCCCACTTGGTCACGACCTCGGGAGCCGGCAGCACGCAGGCAGTGGCGGCGCCGACTCTGGCAAGAGAAGCAGCGCCACCGCCGATGCTGGCTTTGTGCGATGCCCCGCATCCGACAGCAGAGGCGACAGGCGCTGTCGAAGCAGAAAAGGCTGAGACGAGTCTGGTTCCTGTGGTTCCTCCCGAGCCGTCGCAGGTCGACCAGTACTTGGGTGACCTCAAGTCTTGCTTGCAACGCGAGGGCTCTGGCAAGAAAGCGAAGATGAGGCGGCCGTCAGCAGCAGCCTCATCTCTGAACGGCAAAGGGGGCTCCAGCGTGTTGCAGGAGGCACCTGCAGGACCTCAGAAGGCCAAGGCCAAGGCCGAAGGAAAGCAGCAGCCTCGCAAGAAGCCTGCAGTCAAGACGCCCGGAGCCCTGAAGCGACCTGCGGCTTCGAGCGGCCCCAGATCCATCAAGGAAGTTCCCGGGCTCTCCTGGCAGCAGCGTGTGAGAATGCGACCCGAGGGTTGCTCGAAGTGCCGTTGGCACAGAGGTTGCACTTTGTCGTGCTTTGCAACCTACCTGAAGCAGCAGTCGGAATGCTAAGGGCGTTCGGCTCATGATCCGCCTCGATTTTTTCGAGCTAGTATATTCCTGCAAGGGCAATCACTTCGCAGGTCTGCGACCATGAGGGGCGAGTCTGCGACGAAACATATGCAGTAACACTTCCTGCTAGGCTCTTTTATTCATACTGACAAGATTTTGTAGTCGAGGCTTTTGCTGCAGGGTTTGGTGTCGAAGCTTCTTGCTCGAAACTGTCGTGCCGCGTGTCCATGTATGTTTCTTTGGCTCAAAGGTGCACGGTAGGGGTGGGCAAGCTTCCTCTGCCAAGGCAGCACGTGGAGGCCCGCTGAGAGAAAGACAGAGGGAGAAAGAGAACCCGAAACCCTAAACCCTAAACCCTAAACCCCTAAACCCCTAAACCCTAAATCCTGAACCCTAAACCCTAAACCCTGTAATGTCGCTACATATTTTCGTTTCGGGTTCAGGGGTTATAGATGTATATACAGATACATATAAGAGAAAACTTATATGTTGTACAGCTATATATAATATAGAAACATATATCTACAAGTGTTAAACATGAAAAAGTATAGAGGCTGCGGCCTCCCTCCCATGTGGGGCTTGATGGCTCTGGCCTCGGCCCGCAAGTGGCGTGTTGGCTACGGCCACCGCCAGAAGATGGATGTGATGGCTGCGGCCTCCGTCCTTCGGTGTGCTGGCTACGGTCGCCGCCGCAGACGTGATGGCTGCGGCCTCCGTCCTTCGATGTCGCCGCCGCCGCTGCTGGATTGGACGTGATGGCTGCGGCCTCCGTCCTGCGGCGCGGTGCCTAGCCGCACCTGCTGCGTCGGACGTGATGGCTGCGGCCTCCGTCCATGGGCGTGGCTTCGGTCCGCTGTGGCATCTGCCCCTGACGTGACGGCTGCGGCTTCCGTCGGGTGGGCAGAACGACAAAGAGTAACAGAGAAAAAAACGAGAGAGAGCACCCTAAAGACTATATAGGAGTATATATATATATATATCTTTAAACTATATATTCATATATATTCATATATATTCATATATATTCATATATATTCATATATATTCATATATATATATATATATGTATATATATATATATACATATATATATATATACATATATAAATCTATATGTATATACACACCCTAAACCCTATAAACCCTCAACCCTACGCCCTGGCCAGGTGCTGACTTCGTGTCCAGATGGGCACGAAGCTGGGGAAGAAGAAGGAAAAGAAATTAAAAGGAGGAGGAAAAGGAACGGAAGGAGACCAGCAGCAGCGAGAAGAAGAAGGAAAAGAACAAAAAGGAGGTGGAACAGAAGGAGAGCAGCAGCCGCGAGAAGAAGGAAAAGAAAAAAAAGGAGGAGGAAAAGAAGGACACCAGCAGCAGCGGCAGTAGTGACTCCAGCGAGGACAGCGCCGCTCCTCCTGGCCCAAGTCCAAGGCCTGCAGAGGAGCCGAAAGAACCAGGCCCTGAGAAGGACGACGAGGAGGCAGCAGCGGCTGAGGCCGCCGCTGCTGAGCTTCGGCGGCGTGCTCTTGCGGAGCTTCACAAGCAGAAACCAGCAGAGCCGCCGGACAAGCCAGCGCCGCGGTCGGACCTCCCGGCTCAGCCGGAGCCCGCTCCGAAGCGGGCCCGGCAGAGCCGGGCGGAGCGGCGCGCCCGAGCAACCCTGCACTGCACACGCTGCAACTCGTGGATAGTTCCGTCGGAGGCGGCGTGGGCCCAACACCGCCGGGGCTTGCGCTGCCTCTCCCACGCGTTCTGGGCTCTGGGCCGGCGGCCGTGGTCAGCCTGCCAAGAAGCAGCGGAGCAGCGGCGCCAGGCCTGGATGCAGGGAGACGTGTCCGACAGCCCTCTGCCGGATCGCTTCCGTGAGGCTTCAGTTTCGGCCATCACCGCTCGCTCTGGCACGAGGCACCGCTCCAGACCTGCCCGCTCGCCAGAGAAAGAGAAGGTGAGGTCCCGGCATCGCCGGTCCCACAAGCAGCGGTCCCGGTCGCGAAGCCGTCCGCGGCTCAAGTCGCGACGACGCCGTCGCTCTAGGAGTGAGAGGCCGCTGCCGCACCTCGACGACGCCCGCGGGCCATTTGGGCCCAAGGGACCGCCGGGCCCGCCACCTCCACCTCCAAGCGGAGGCAGCGGCGACAAAGCTGCCCTGCTCCGGGGCCTGTGGGAGACCACCCTTCAAACTGTTCTACAGCAGCAGTGATCGGATCGTCGGGCCAAGGAGCCTCGGCCAAGCAGCCTGCTTCGTGCCGGCCCGAAGCTCTGTCTCGCTGCTTGCTGCAGCTGTACTTTCCGTAGAGCAAAGCTGCTTGCCTGGGTTCCTGCTTCAGTTTCGGAGACAAGGTCTATATATGTATACCCTCTTTATGAACCATGTATCCGTATATAAGTCAATGCCCTGAAAGTACGAAAAAAACTCCGAAGCGTGTTGCCGGGAACTCCCTGCTGTAGACGCACGACTGCTGTGTGAGACGGCCTGTGAAAACAAAGAGCTTGGCGTGATTTAGACGGAGCAAAGCCCGGAAGCCTCAACCCTAAACCTGTATATAAATCCTAAAGCCAAATAAACCCCAAAATCCTAATCCCTATAAACCCTAAACCCTAAACCGCGATGCCCATAGTTTGCGGACACTTCCCTGGAGCAACATATGTAACTTCCTGCAGTGTTTCTGGATCAACCAGGTCTCCATTTTTTCAGATTGAGGGTTAGGGGTTTAGGGTTTTTGAGGCTTGGGGTATAGGGCTAGGGGCTTATATACATATATATATATAGGGGTTAAGGGGTTAGGGCGTTCTTAGTGTATAGCTCTAAACCCTATACCTTAAAACGCTATGTACAAGCTTGAAACCTTATACGCGAATCCTCGCCTCTCCAAAGGGTCGATGCCCTTTGTTTGCAAGACTTGTAAGAGCCTGCAGTGTTTGTGGATCAAGCAGGCAGCTGCAGAACAAATGACGCGCGATCCAGCTACCATGTCGGACCAGCAACTTGCAGAGTGGGCTGCAAGCTTGGATGCCAACATGCGGCGACGCATCCAAGCTGCTCTGTTGAATGCTGCCGAAGAATCCAACACAGGCTCTGCTGCCGGCAGCAATGCACGTGTGCAGGCTCCGCCGCCACCGCTGCCAGCTGCTGATGTACATCGCCGCGCTCGCTGCAGCAAGGCGTGCCCCAATGCAAGCCAGGGCGTGGCGGGCTGTCGCATGTTCTGCAAGCGGAAAGACAAGCCATGGAAGAGATATCCGCACAGGAGCCACTACTGCGGGCCCTGCCACTCAGCTGGGTACGGTGTCGATTCGGAGTAGCAGAGCACAGCTGTTGCTGTGAGCAAACGGCTCCGTGAAGCTGTTTCTCACCGGCCGAGCATCTGAGAGTCAGAGCTTCGGTGTGCTAGCAGTCGAGTCTGCAAGATATAGATCTTGCGGCACGGTCGCTGCAGGGTCCCGTTGCGAAAAGCTCTGCAGACAGTTTGCAGCAGCAGCTCCACCTTAGAACCACCTTGCTTTATGAGGCCCCCGAAGACTCCCAGGCAGGTAGACCACCTTAGCACCTTAACTCTGCATCCTAGAAGCCTGGAGGGTTTAAGGCCTCCCACCTTGCACCACCTTGCTCAGGATCTCGACACAGGCAGGCCACCTTGACCACCTTGCCTTGAAGATACAAGGGAATTGACCACCAGGGCCACCTTAATCCAAGGTGGTCAGGCTTTGAGGCCAGGGCTCCACCTTAGTTCACCTTGCAAACACCTTGCTTCTGAACCGGCTGCTTTGGAAGCATGTCTCAATAACACGTTGTCCCCCGGAAGCAGGTTTCAGGAAGCACTATAGCTGTCAAACTGCGGATTGTTTTGCTTCGTAGCGGCATGCTGCCGACAGCAAATACGAGTCTCATGTCCATCTATATATATATATATATATAGCTGTTACGGCTCTCAAGAGTTGTCCTGCTCGCCCCGGCCTTTCTTCGTCGTGCCAAGCATGGCCGTTGTTGCTGCCGACGCTGCCGAGCCTCGCTTTGAGGACCTCTCTGCAGGAGAGGCAGAGCTGGAGCCTGGACTAAGCCGCTGCCACGACTGCGGCCAGTCTTTCAAAGTCGCCGACCTGCACGGTCGCTGGCGCAAGAAGCTCTGCCTCGGTTGCCGCCGCACGGAGCACACACTGTGGCGACACGTGGGTGGCTGGGAACAGTTGCAGACCTTGAGCGACGAGGAGCGGCACAACTTCTTCAGTGCGACTTCCGGGTCGAGCTGCTGGAAGACTGTGCAGAGCCGCCTGCTAGAGAGCCTCACACGGGAGCGAGTGACTTCACTCACCGTCTCCCTTGGTGGAAAGTACCTCCCACCTTCGGTGTGGTTGAAGAAGGGCTTCAGCCAGGAGCAACTGGACCGCTGCGCGGACTGGGAGGACAACGAAGTACTTGGCCGCACCTGCCGCTTGCAGGTCAAGGAAGTGTCCCAAAGCTGCGTTTTGCGGACGATCCAGACCGAGCTTCTGGAGAGGGTCAAGGAAGTTGCCCGAGGCAAGGCTGGCAAGGGAACCAAGACGTGGGACTTGCAGGCACCAGCCGGGTCGTTTGAGAAGCAGGGGAAAGAAGACCCGGCTGAAAAGAAAGCAGCACGTGCAGTCGCCAAAAACAACAAGACTGTGCTGTCCTTGGCTGCCAAAGCCCTAAGCCAGGTCACGAGCAGCTGGTTGCAGGCAGAGCAACAGGTCGGCAAGCCGGCACCCCCTGAGCAGGAGCCGACCGTCGCTCTGCTGAAAGAGTCCCACGCTCTGCTGCAGAGCTGGAAAACAAACTGTGAGCAGGTCCTCGCCCAGAAGGAGAACGCAGGCGACCGGGAGCTTTCCTTGCCCTTCTCCAAAGAGGACTTGGACACGCGAGTGAAGAGCGTCGCCGTAGCCGTCAAGGACTTGAAGGACGCTCGCAAGACGGAGCAGCAAGAGAAGAGGGCTGCCAGGCAGGCGAAGCGGGGAGGCGGCGGCGACGCCGACGAGAAAGTCCGCCCGGCTTCTAAGCGCCTCAGAGGGAAGAGCAGCGGCAAGTGAACAGCTTCAGGTTGCACGCCAGCTAGCACTGCGGTTGTCCTACGCCCGCACGCAAGCTATAATTCATAGTTTTAGCACTTAACACCCCATAGAGGGGGTGCTGCGAGATCGCCCGCCCACATCAGGGCGATGCTCTACGGGGAAACCACGACGGAGCCGAGTGGAAGCAGAAGCAACGCCGTGTTGAAAACAAAAAGGCTGCCCGCTGTAAACTTGACCAGGTCTCTCGAAACTGTGCCTCCTCTGTCACTCTATTCTCTCTGTCTGTCTCTCTCCTATAATGTATTATAATTAGTAGTACTAATAACTAAAAAAAAGGATATATATATATATACATATCTATGTCATATATGGGTTATATAGGGTTTTTATAGAGTTTCGCATTTTCTTTAAATTGTTTTTAGAGCCCCCTGTGTGTATATATACATATATATATATACATATTCCAAACCCTGTACCCTTAAACCATTTGCTCTCTGCTTCCGAGATCATTCTCGGCTCGAGCCCCATGCTCCGAAGAAGCATGCGAGTCCGTGCTACTCTCTGCGACAAGGGCGTTCGGCTCTATGCCGGCGCCAGCAGTAACATAGGTCTGCACATGGACTTGAAAGCCTACTTGCGGCGAGGCGCGACACCGCCACCGACGGAGTCCTCGAAGAACTCTGCTGCCGCAGACGCTGCCGTCCACTCCGACAATAAGGCAACGGACTCGGCAACGCTGCCCTGCACTCCCGGCTCCGATGCCGCCACACTCGTGCTGCCGGGGCACGCCTCGGAGGACGAGGTCTCGCCAGGCACACCAGTCGGAACGCCCGTGCCGAAGAACCCGCAGTTGCAAAGCATGCTTGCCAGGAGCCACGCTGCGGTTCTCCGGAGCCTGCGGCTGCAGCTAGAGCATGCCCTCGACGACCCGAGCGATCCTCTAAGCGACAAGCTGCGACGCTTGTTGGGCCAACTGAAAGAGCAGGTGCAGTTTGTCCTCACTGACTTCCTGGAGCCAGAAGCAGCTTACTGGGAGGAGCAAGACATCCTCGAAGTGCAAGCTCGTGGCAATGCAATTCTCGCGGACATAGAGGACGGTCTGCAGATGAGCATGGCAGCGCAGCTCTCGCCAAGGTCGTGTCAGGAGACGCCAGCGAAGCGTGCCCGACACTGCGAGCCTGCAGAAGCTGCACGGCCAGACGCCCCCAGCAGCACGGCAAGCAGCAGCAGGACGCGCTAGTCACATGCTTCGAGGGATGCATCTTATAGGACCGCACGCTGTATCTCACCTTGGCAACGGGGCAGGCCACAAAAGAAACCGCAGCTGCAAATAAGCCTTCCAGGTTTCCTGTCCCTGTAGCACGGTCATTCACACCTCTTCATGGTGCTCTGCTGCACTGCAGGTTCGGCTCAAAACCAAGGCACCGATGACGACCCTTTCCCATAGCTCAATAGGCCAACATAGGGATACACATATGTATACATCTACATACATAGGTTTGTAAAGCCCCTCTGTAGATTATTTGGATTGTTGTAAAAAAGACACATATGTCCAGCTAGCATGACGAAAAGGAATGATTATGCGACTTCCCTAGCACATGCCGCCGCAACGACGCGCTTTTTGAGCGCTGCAACAGCGTCGGCTTGTTGTGAGAGGCCTTCCGAGCTCGATCGGGAAGAGGCCGCCAAACGTGACACATTCAAGAAAAGAAGGGGCCCCAGGGACCCTCTCTTTCAAATCA
>CAJNDV010035119.1:46319-95739 GCA_905221635.1 Symbiodinium sp. CCMP2456
ACCAAAAAACACTAAACCCCAAAACCCAAAAACACTAAACCCCAAAACCAAAAAACACCAAACCCTAAAACCCCTCAAGCCCAGGGCCCTCGGCCCTAAACCTGAAGGCCCTTTTGCACGAAGCCCAAAGAGCCACGTTTTGCCGAGGCACAAAACAGCTGCAAATGCCCATACAGCCATGGCGAGGTGCGGCGGCGTGTACGCCGTCCTTGTAGTGTCTTAGGATTTAGGGTGTATAAGGCTTATTATAGGGCTTTAGGGCATAGGGCCTATACGGTCTAGGAGTTGTTTTTCCCTCTTCTTGGTACACTTCTCTAGGAGTTAAGGGTTAAGGGTTCTGGGTTTTTTCCCAACCGGCTTCGCTGACTAGGTCGCACGGTCGCACTGCAGGGAAGGGGGTTTAGGGTTCGGGGGCTTAGGGAAGTTTAGGATTTAAAGGGCCTGGGTTTTTAGATGCTTGTGCTTCCCCGTGCCTAACTTTCTTGGTTGAACCATTCTATAGTTAGGATCCTGATTCGAAACTCAAAATAGGAAAAGGTTTGGAGATGATAGAGGGTTTACAATGCCCCGGACAAAGTTAAAGTTTGCCCCTTAAGCCCTTTTTCAGCACGGACTGAGGTGCCGGCCAGCGCCCTTAAACCCTAAACCCCTTATAGAAACCCTTAGAGGACCCCTTTTCGCCAAGAGGCAGCCCTGAGCCCTGCGGCCCTCCCCGTAACATGGCATCGGCAGCCTTCGAGGGTCAGGGCCAGGGTTTAGGGTTTAGGGTTTCGGGTTTAGGGTTTAGGGTTTAGGGCCAGGGTTCCCTAAGGCTCCATGTGCCCATACTGTTGATGATATAAACCCTGCCTTAAGGACCCTAAACTATGGGAGGTATGGTCTATATTCCTCATTTCGGGTATGGCAGGATTTACATACTTGGGCCTTAAAGTTTAAAGGGGGCTCCTATACTATCATAAACAGGTACAGTAAAGTTAAGGCCTAAGTCTTTAGTATATGGTTACCCTCGGATACATGGAGCCTTAGGGGGTTTATAGGGTCTAGGGCTTAGCCCTCTGCGAAGATTTCAATCTGCGCATCCCATAAGAACCGGCTGTTGCTGCTCTGAAAATGCCCTTGGGTTCAGGTTTGCTCTTGCATCTCTGTCCTTGGCGTTCAGGGTTTCGGGGTTCAGGGAGTGGATGTACTGGGCGAGGGGATCTGAGAAAACCTCCAAAGCTGCACTGGGTCTTGCTTCAGACTTCCCTCAGCGTATAACGAGATCTCTCAACGACACCTTGCACGACAGGTACGGCTTGAAACTGCTACCCTTTTGAGAGTTCCTTAGCCATATATCTAGAACCCCACGAAGCCTTGTAACAGCTGACATCGTTGTATAACCTAGCCCCAACCTGAAGCACCTAAATCCTAAACCCTAAACCCTTGTACATCTGGACCTGAACCCTACCTTACCCCACCAGAACCTACTTTTTTGTAGGGTCCCTATAAATTCCATATTAGGGCTCATAATAAGAACCTACAAAAAAGTAGGTTTTGGTAGGTTAAGGTAAACCTATATCATCCTGAACACCGGCCTTTGGGAATAGGTGTCCGCAGGCGTCCTCTCGACATGGTCGTGCACATGTCGACAGGTTTTTTGGGCTTTGGGGGTTCGGGTTTAGGGACGTCTAGGGTTTAATATAGGAGCCTTAACTTAATAATTAGAATAGAGTTTTGAGGCATGGTATGGTATGATTAGAATAAGGGACCCCCAAAACCCCATTCTAACTATGAAGGCCCCTATATTAGAGAGATTTACACGGGTTCCCACTAGACCGCCATGCCATTTGGGCGCACACATGCCACACTTTTAGCTCAAAGGACAGATGTGCACGTCCGGAACAGAGAAGGACAAGCAGCGTTTAGGACTGTCCTTCGGCCAGACACTCTAGTGAGGGGACAAGGGTCGCAAGTGAAAACCAGTTCGAACTTGCTTGTTTAGGAGGCAGCCCGGCTTGATGGGCGACGGAGTCTCGGTGCACACAGGATGCGGCTCTCTAACTCTACAAGTTTAACAATGCGAAAAGGATCCTCAATCCCTTTTTTACATCAGGCTTGCATGTCGCGCCTGGCTGTGTTGAAGGCCCTGACAGAGCGATCCTCAATCCCCAAATCCTAAACCGTTCAACCCTACACCCTCAAGCTGCTGCCACAAGGTCCTGGGGCGCCACTTTGGCAAATGCCCAAATGGTCTGTTCCAGCTGGCTGGGCCTAGGTCGTGAGGTTTGTATACGGGCCAAGTGCCCTATTCGCTAGAACCAGACTTTCGCAAGTGTACTTTACTGTATAACCATATAATCATACGTTATACGGAGACACCACCTGCTAATTATTAAGACCCCCAAATTGCAGGCATGACATCCAAAAGCTCAAAGAGTCTCAACTTCAAAAAAAGCCGCAATCGTTCGGACCCGCGAATCAACTTTGTCCGAGGAGCGTGTACTCCGGCATGCGTGACATGATCAAGCAGCTCGCTCTGCGGAAGAACGTGTCATCCCTTTGTGCCAACTTCGCCCACGACCACAACACCTGGAAAGCGATTTTCTCATGGAGCGGACTCCAGGAAAAGAAGCACACTCAGATCTTTAATCAAAAACCAAGTAGGACACTGCAATGCACTGACGGTGGGATTTCTGTATGTGACGCCTGCGACAAAAGTCCAAACAAAAAAGCAGCCTTTTAAGCTCATGTTTCATTGACACTGACTTTCTCCGGAGTTTTACACGCACATCTGAGCATCATGTTAATGAACCAGCTGCAGCAACGAAAATAATGCAATCGAAGCGGGGTAGTAATCGCAATGGTCATACCAATCTTATTCGTAACACTTAAGAGCAGTAGCGATAACATAAAAAATCAGAAGAGCAGTAGAAATCGTCAAAGCAAATTTATAGCACAAGTAAACGATCAAGTCCCAGCCGCACGCGAGAGGTCGCCAGGTGCCCACGCTGCACTGCCTTGCTCGCGGATGGCTGTGTTGATGGACCTCCACATGAACAGGTTCACTGTTCTGGGTTGTAGCTTGACAGAACCTAGAGATACGTAGATCGTAAGTAGAGAACCTGAGCATACACTTCAATGACACAGAAAGTATTAATTACATACGCCTCAGCTGACCGAAACGCCTCAGCTGACTGAAACTAGGCAGCGACTGGAAATCAAAAGCACAACGGCAAGGCCAAGACAGCTTGGATTAAACTTCACAGTTGTTCCCAGAGGGTCCTCCATACGTATACAGTAAAAAGTAGTGTTTCCATAGTAGGAGTTACCAATACGATGTGAGAAATTATCCCTGATGTAACGATGTAGCTACTTAGGATCCTCTGCTTACGGAGGAAGGTGTGGCTGTAACTTTCCACCCGTTCATCCGTAAGCCCATCCTGCTGAAACCACCTCAAAACCAAAAGGTATGCTTCTGTGGCAGCACCGCTATCTATATCTATGCGCATATATAGATATATACAATTGTAAACACCATATACTATATCCTGTATGCTATATACTAGGCATATATATATATATAGCCACTTTATAAATAGTACATGACATGTGTGCATGTGTATACATACATATATATATATATGTGTGTGTGTGTACGTATGTACGTATGTACGTACGTATGTACATATGTACGTACATATGTACGTATGCACGTATGTACATATGTATATACGTAGGTATGTATGTATGCATGTATGTATGGTTGGTAGTGTATATTGTATTGTATGGTATGTATGTGTATACGTATATATATATATATATGGTTAGATATACACGTGTATATATATATATACAGATACATAAATAGATATAGATACATACATAAATACATACGCACATGCATACATACACACTATGGCCCGCCTAACCATGTCCAGAATCTCCGATGCGCTGTGGAGCTCCTTAGTGCCAACATGCAGCTTTCGCGCTGCCTTTTTTGTGAAGCGTAACAGCTATAGGGACCTCTTTGAGATATCCTGCTCTATGTATATATATACACATAATAACAAGTATTATTTTTAAAAGATTAGGGGCTTCCGAAAATATGAGGTGAGGTTTCGCAAGAGAAGATGTTGGCCCTAGAAAAGCCTCCGGGGCGCTGGGATGCCCATGGTGGCCAGGCTCCAGGGAACGAGGGAGATGCTCATGGGATCCCACTCACCTGCTGTTCAAGGGACTAAAGGAGGGACCCTTAAAGGGACCCTTGGGGTTATATAGGGGCTTGATGAGACTATATAAGGGGTATATAAGGGTTATAGAGGGTGTTTGGATCAAGGGTCCCTTCTAGGGATCCCACTCACCTGCTGTTGACACCGCTGAAGAGACAGCCACATTATATGGAAAGCAAACCTGTGAGGTCCTACTAAAATCCTAGAAACAGGAATCGAAGATACAGGTCTATACCACAATAAGAACACGCCGTTAAGGAACACCCAGCCTGGGCCCTCTCGACTAGCGCAGCGCGTGGCGGCGGTCCGAAGGAGGGGAAGGCCCTCGAGAGCCCGCAGCCGCGCCAGGGCCCAAGACATGTTGGCCAGTTGGCGCGGCTGCGCCTTTCGGATTTGGTTTAGGGTTTTTTCCCTCTCGCATGATTTGGTTTAGGGTTTAGGGTTTAGGGTTTTGGGTTTATAGGGCTTTTCGCACCTGCCGTGGGGTTTTGAGACATAATTTAGGGAAGTCTTCAACTCGAGATCATCCTTCACAACATCAACCGAAAACTCACGGGCAACAGTGCAAATCTGGGCATGCCTGCTTCAGCGCGTCCGCGTTTCCCAGCCGAGCAAGCAGGACGGTAAAGGATGGATGCTGCTTCACAGAGGCAGAGAGGCTGGCCCGCCACAGACGCTGCTCTCTCTGAGAAAGCGCCGTGCGTGTCGGGTTCACTGCTTCAGGACGCACCATCCGACCATTTTGGACATGATTGTCCACGTCGTGGCTGCAGCGCGCCAAACGATGCAATGCCATAGAGCATGCAAAGTTGTCCATCTCCGGCAACCTCGTCTCAATGACAGCCTCCACATGGCACAAAGATATGATCATCAAGTGAATGCCGTGACCCGTAAATCCGCGGCCACATGAAATGGCAACCCTAGGGTAGCCCCACTCACCTCAACCCTAAACCCTGAGTCACTCTATAAGTAGACCTAAACACTACCTATAGTCTCCATTGTAGTTCCTTTTTGGGGTTACCTTTGAGGATCCTTAATATAAATTTGGTTAAACCAGAAAAAGGAACTACATTGGAGATTCTAGGTAGACCGTTTCCTAAACCCTAAACCCTAAACCCCTATTCCATATTAGGGCTCATAATAAGAACCTACAAAAAAGTAGGTTTTGGTAGGTTAAGGTAGACCTAAACACGAAACTTCGCCTGCAGCTCCTCCATGCTCCTTGCCATCTGGAGCGATCCAACAACCTCCAAGCCCAAACCCCTCAGGTACCTACTATATAGGGCCCTAGGGGCTCTAGTACCCTATATAGTAGGTACCTGGGGGGTTAGGGAAGCATCTCGGATCTCGCCCTTTAGTGCTTAGTTTGGGGCTTGTGGTTCACAGCTGCATACGATTTCCTAGCACCTTGTGACTCCTCCTTCGCAAGGGAGAAACCTTGCAGTGTATACCGTCAGGGATAAACTTGTTTTGTTTAGGGCTGTCATGGTTCTGCAGGGCTTGTTTTCTTTAGAGGTTGAGGGTTTAGGCGAAACCCGCTTACAGTAGCAATTGCCACAAAAACCGTAGTGCAGGTATAGCAGTGGCCAAATACTTCCTTTTCAGGGACCGTTACCGAAATTGAGGAACCACTTCTTACTTCTGATTGCATCAAGATCATCCTGAAGGGACTAAGGGATTCGTGACTTCATGATTCCTGTGTCGCCTGTCGACGCTGAAGATTCTCCAAACCAGACTGCCCCCCGCGCACAGCAGCATCGGTGGCAGACAGCACCTGCATCAAGCACACCCACAAGAGTCATGCAACTTTCCAAGCGGGACCTTCGGTATTCCGGCGTGCGATAACAGCGGTTGAAGCTCAAATCGCCTACCGGTCAAGTAAATTGCGAACCGAGTACAGTAAAGCTGAAGTGGCAATCATACCACCAAAAACATTGACGAATATATTACCTGAAGTACCAAAAAGCAGCAGTACCGGGAAAGTTAACATTAGAACCAACTGAAGGCCGCTCTGTGCCCCCATCAATTCCCAGCCCAAAACTCATATCCGTAGGATGGTATGACTACTGCTCATATTTTCCACATCATAGATTGCTACTGCTGTAATCAATCCAAAACCTCCAGTCTTTACCATTGAAGCAGCCTTGGCGGCGTCAACATCATTGGCAGCAGACTCAATCTGTCGTGCTCTCGCAGTGCAAAACATGCATGCATTGCTGACGTGAGGGAGAGCAGAAGACAAGCGGACTTATCGTTCGCTTCTCACATCGATGAATATGAACCGCTGGAGTATGCAGTCACGACCCCTTCCGTCCCTAACGCATGCACAGCAACTGAACAGCTCTCCAGACTCCCAGAACTCAACAATCAATGCGAATAAATCCTAAACCCTAAACCCTGAACCCTGAACCCTAAACCCTATAAACCCTAAATCCTGAAGTCGGGCCCGAGGCGCCACGGAGGCCTTCTTTAGGCCCCTTCCCGCCAAGGAGCCTACAACTGCGGTCTCGGTTCTCTTGGGGTCACAAGCTTGCTTCTTGGAGAAGCTAGGCAAGTTATGTAGTTTCATAGGGTTCCTGTTTAAGGGTTCCTTAAAGGGTTCTGTAAGAGCTACTACAAGGGTTTAGGGTGTAGGGGCCTTAATAATTAGAATAGGGTTTTGGGGCATGAATAAATACATGTATAATCAGGAACCCTTAAAATAGTATAGGTGGCTGCTAGGAGGCCCCTATATTAGAGAAGCCACGGATGCTATTAAATCATCGAATCATAAAACCTGCCCGGCCGGTAGGCCACATCTTTCTAGACTCTAGACACGGTAATATGGAGGGCCTTAATAATTAGAATAGGGTTTTGGGGCCCACTATTCTATTCTTTTAAAGGAACCCTGAAAATAGTATTGGTAATTCTTTAGTTAGGCCCCGACAATGAACTTCTGCGATGCTTCGCACCCGAAAGCCTGAAGTTACTCCCTGCCACCATACCTCTGTGACCCTAGGCTTCCAGGGACCTTCTTATGAACGCCGAGATGCAGTCAATGAGGCAAGGAGAACAACACTTCTGCGCACCATGCGTGTGATCAGGGCAGTTGTTCGAGGCGCAGAGTAGTGTACAATTGCCGTCAGGAACTCTGAGGTGTAGCATTACAAGAAACAGCCGTATAAAAAATACGCAACGCATGTAATTTCCAGAGAAACCCGAAACTCGAAATTCAACGCGCAGGGGCCGTAATAGGAGACCGACGAGCTTGAAGCGGAGGAGGACCTAGCTGGGCTCTCGGAGCTCTCAGTGTCTTTCTGGTGGGGAGCCGGCGGCCCAACTCCAGTTCAATGACTTGTAGGGTTTAGGGTTTGGGGCCCCCCTAATCCCTAAACCTTAATTCCCCTCACCATGAAGTTGGGTTTTAGGGGCCAGCTTTCGGCCCTCGGCCGGCTAGCCCTGCCGATTTCGCCGTACCCCGAACAGGCTCCTACTGTAATGTAGGGGCCTTAATAATTACCTAGATTATTTTAGGGGCTCCCGATTATATTTATACTATAAAGGACCCCCAAACCCTATTCTAATTATTAAGGCCCCTACATTACCTGCTCACACGGTTCGTAGGCTCTGGTCCCAGTCATGTTTACACTTCAAGGGCTTGCGAGCGCTGGACGGTACGTTGGCTTTGGGACTTGCGCCCGACCGGCTTAATTGATGACCGGCACGGACGTCATGCAGCCTACGTGACAACCGGAGCTGCAGCTCCTGCTAGCCGAAAGTCTGCCGTTTCGATGCCCTCTCCCTTCCCCCTGAACCTGTAAACACCCTAAGCTCCGGATCCTAAACCCACCACCCGCAAACCACAAAAAACCCTCCCACCTCTGCTCCTCTGTGTTTCTGCTCGGCACGTCGGGCACGGGCGGTGTCTCCTTTTGAGAGGGCTGAAGGTCATTGATTCATGGCGCGGTCCGTCGGAAGACCTTAAGGTCTTTAGGGCTTTAGGGTTAAAGCTCCTACATAGTATACCCTAACCTTTCAAGGGTTCCTCAAAGAGGGATACTATAGGGTTTTATATCTGTTTAAAGGACCTTTTTCCACCTAGCAGTTAAGGTCGGTAGAATCCGCCAAGAGTGGAAGGCCCTAAACAGGAAATCTTGGGTCTATGGGTTTTGGGTTTAAGCTTAAAGCTGCCTGGAAGGCCCGGCACCTGTATGATGGGGTGATACATGGTGGGGACCGTCAACTGCTATGCTCCGGCCTCCATACATATATATATATATATACACATACCGTACATATATACAATAACACAGACATAACTAAACTGCATTCTTGCTGTTCGAATCATCGTTCTTCGTGTTCTGTATTTGCTTGCCAGAACCTTACTTCCTAACCCCACTCTTGCCATCGATACCCAAAAACCCCTTCCAAGCATCTCCGACCTCCAGGCTGTAGGTCGCAAATGGCTCAGCGCCGCCCTTCCCCTTTGGGGCCTCGCAGCTTCGGTGTCTTCAAAAACACGAGGCTTCGGGCGATAAATTCACCTTCCTAGCAACAGATTTCCCACTTCGAAAAATAAACACTGTTAATTACATACACTCAGGGTTGAAAACTCTATACAATGCAGACCCTCGGACTGCTGGCGCTCTGTGACTGGCTGGACTCGCTTCTTGCGGAGAAACTGACTACGTACACGGCGTGCGAGCTTGAGCAGATGCAATCTCTGGAGGCGTGCTCAAGCAGGGAGGGATGCCAGGTGTCAAACTTCAGTCTGACAGGGCTCGAACCAAGTCTCATGAACTGGTTGGGCACTAACTCGTCTTCAGACTGTGATACTTCCTATTAAATACATCCTGAAATCCTGAATCAGAAACAACAAGTGCGCAGCCAAGCGTAAGGAGGATGGAAACAAACCCCGCAACTTTTCATGCTACCACGAGAACCAGCAAGCCCCACGAAAGGCGATCCCCACGAGCCACCACATCTCCCCAACCGAAACCCAAGTGGCGTAGTAGGACACCATCCGCTCTGCGCCACCATGACAAGGATTGCCATGGGCCCGGGGGCTTCCTTTCTCCGCTCCTTTTGAGGGCCGTCCTTGAGAGGGGGGGGCCTTGATGGGGTTGAATGTAAAAGGGGGGGTCAAGGTCGGGGCTTTTGGTGAAGGCTTTGGGCTGCAAGATGGCGTGTGAAGCAACTGAGGTCCTAGGGATGAGGGCTGAAGGTTCTGGGTGAGAAGTCGCATGCTTGCTGCAGGCGCTTCTGGGTTTGGCTTCGCAGGGATCGCTGGATGTTGTGAGGGCGGACGTGCAGTTTCATGCCACTCCTTCTTGATATCCTGGGCTCATTAGGAGATACGGCTGCGTTCGTGCCTCTTGTCAAACTCAAGCTTGGCTATCCAGCATGTTCTCTTCCAGGTCTTTGCAAGCGTGGCGAATCTAGGCCAATGTGGTCAGCGGCTCGCATGCCAGCAGCTTGAAAGTACAAATGGCCGCAGCGACAACCACGAGCCCCAAAGAAACGAGTAAGAGGTGTCAGGTGTCAGTACTGTATCAGGATGAAGCTACACGGGTTGGGTATTGTGCGCTGGGCTCATGTCGCTTGCCCTGGCTTCCAGCTTCTGCAGACAGGCTGTGTTGGATGCTGGATAGAGAAGTTGCCGGAACACTATAGGAGCCAAACATCGCCATCCCCATTAACACAACATCCACGCCCTCAAACCAACCAAACCTTCCAACACCCCTCAAAAACCCGGCTTGATGCAACCCTATAAGACCACCGACCTTTCCGGAGCCTAAACTCGCAAAGCCCATCGCTGAGTCAGGAGCCAGTGATCCTGAGTTGCTGTGGGCCGCGAGGTGCAGGGGTGTGATGAGGTCACGGTTCTCGGCTTGTACCACGGCCTGGTAACTCTGCGGTCGCGTGAGTTTCGGCTCGTTGGCACAACTCTCGGACTCGCCACGAGACGTTGGGAACCTCAATACACAGGCCTGAACATTCGAGTAGGGTTTGGGAGTAGATTCTACCAAACTTTATAAAGAACCTATGCATTCGTTACTATTCCGACCTGGACACCAGTATCTTGGGATTGAGGTGTTCGGGGTTGGAGGGTTCCAAGGCGGATGCGGAACGCTTCTCCGCTCTTGTAGGCGAGTTGGAGGCTGCAAGCAAATCAAGTCCCTGCTTGGAGGCCGAGGGGACTTATAGTGAGCCGGTTATAAGTAGGGTTATACCTGGGGTAACTCCATTTAGGGTACTGACTATAACTCTACAACCTACTTACGGAGTCCCCTGGGCCTCCAAGTAGACTGCAAACTTACTACGCCCTAAGCCATGAACCGGCGAATTTGAAGCAGGGCCCATCTGAGTGAAACCTGCCGTAGGCAGCAAAACAAGAGCCTCAGGTAGAGAGACGTGAAAACAGCATGGCATTGCGGAGCACCGCTCGTAGCACAGTTCAAAGCTTTATTCGGCCGTATAGGCTCGATAACCCGATACGGCCTCAGACCCCGAACCCCATGAATCTATGACCCCCATAAGCCACAAAAGCCCTACCTTGCACCCCAAAACCAAAACCCCTGCCAGCCCTAAGGCACCGAACCCTATAAACCTTCAAAGCGCCACAAAGCCTTGGCTTTGATCAGGGCGAGTGCAATACTCTCGTGGCCCTGGCACAAGAGGGTTTCTTACTTCAGGTTTCTTTTGGTTGAGGGTTTCCGGTTTATCGCTTCGGGGGTTTAGGGTTGGGGATTTTTTGCTAGGACGAACCTCGAAGCAGTGCTCGACTCCACGCGGAGAAGGGGTAGACTTCATCAACTCGAGTTTTAGCTTGAACATATCATGCTTAGAGTTGTCATGTTTACACATGCTTACTTCATAGACTTTTCGGCTTACAGGCTTAAGGATTTGGAGTGCTTATGCGGTCTGAGTTGAGAGGCTTAGGCCATTTTAGACCGGAAGTAGCTCCCTCTTAGTGTTGTGTTCAACATCTTTATTGTTGCCCGGGATCCCCGGTGAAGCGGGCCTTATGAGGCTCAAACCGGTTGGTTTTTTTGCGGGTCCCAGCATCCATTGCAATAGCGCACATTCGGCGACAATAACTTCTGAAGCTATTTTCTGCATGATGATCAAACTCTGGCTGTGCTCTGAAAGTCCTTCCTGGGGGCTAGCACTGGTTGTCATAACGATTCTGCCCTTGGTCCATCTGAAATTACTAGATTACTTCTTGGTGTTTTGTTTTGTGCAGTTTATGTTACAATCCTGCAGTCGTCCTCGTCATAACACTCATTCATCTTTGTCGCCGTCGCTGCCGTCGAGCAAACAGTGGCAGGAGAATCGCTCGGAAAAAGTTATGATGAAGGTTTCGGCGACGACCAGCACTACCCGGACAAGGTAAGGAAAGACAGCTGACTATGAACATCTCAAGCAATTCAAGTTGAAGGTGATCGGATGTTACAGGCGGACCTATGCTTTTTTGACAACCCCGAAGTGAGGTACAGGAATTTCCTGAAAGCGGACCTGCCGTGCAGCCCAATGCAGGGCTGTGTGCGCCAGCCCATCGGCGACCTGTGCCAAAAGCAAAACCTATAGGGCTGAGGTTTCTCAGCTTGTCTACCATAGGGCCTTATGCTTGCAGAGCTTTGCGATAGCATTTTCCGTGTTTATCCCGCAGGCATAGCAATAACTCATTATTATTCTGTCCCCTGTCCGTCTACAGCGGTCAGATTCTAGGGGTGCGAACCTATACCATAAAGTTCAACCTTAAGCGGCTGGGTTACAGTCTGCTGACGCGTGCTGGAGGTCAAAGCACAGTGCCCCCGGCATCGATCAGTCTGGTCCGAAAGAAGTCTACAAGACTCAATCTCATTTCCTAAGGCCAGTACCACAGTTCTGACACGAGTTGAGCGGAGCTCCCTGTTCTTTCAGAATACAGTTAAACAGTTACCAAGGCCCTAAAGCCCTGTGATTGGAATCAACAACCTCACATCTTCCGAGCCGCAACATCATGCAACGAAATGCCTCAAACCCAAGCTACCTGTCTCGGCAAAGCCGAAACCAGCCTTCCATTCTCTGCAAAGCAGTTGCTGTGAGGACCGGTTCACAGTTTACGGGATTCGACTTATCTTTGTGCCACTGTTTGTAACTCTCGAAGATCCTTACTCTTGTTCGTTGCTAGTGTTTGTTTCTGGTGCTATGACGGTATTCGCACTCTTGAGAAGCCTACAAGCCGAAATCCCGCACACCCTGAGGGCCAAGCAAGGGGATTGGCTCGTAACTCCAGCAACGCCTGGGCGCTTGCTCTGGTTGGCAAGGGCTCTTTGCTTCAAGGTCCGCTGCCCCTGCAACTGCTACCACCACCACCACCAACACCACCAGCAATCCTCCGGCTGCTGCTGCTGCGGACGACGACAGCCAGTACTCATCCAAAGCACACATGTACCAAGCAGGTTGCGAGTGCGCACATCTTTCGGCCATTGCTGTAGCTTTCCTACTGCCCGGCCTTCACGGCCAAGTCTTTTCCTGGCACAGGGCAAGGAGTGTTTTCTTTCAGGGCTAATGAGTTCCTCTTTATTGGGGCTCTTTGGCGCTTGGACCGCGAGTGCAGGAGCTAAGACGTTCCTTTGTTGAGGTCACATTGCTGCCTCTGCCACTGCCAGGCATGTCAGTGACTCTGTCAGTGCAGACGGGGTTGCTTAAGTTGTCTCGAAGGATCGGAGTGCCTGTCAAAAATAAGGAGCCAGCCACTGCATTTTACCATTTACCATTTACCCTCCCCACGGAGGTGTCAATGCAACTGGACACCAGCTCCCGCTGTTCCAGCTGAGTCCCGAAGTCAGGAAAAATGTGCTTTGTCTACCTAAACCCTAAACACTAAACGGTTGTGCTAGCCTTCGCTAGCGTTCCCTACACTTGTCTAGCCTCATCTACCCTTCCGTAGCCTGCTGCAGCCTTTCGTAGCCTTCTGGATTCCGTTGCTTTCCGTAGCAATCCGAAGTCTGATGTACGGAGACCCGAAACCCCTAAACCCAAAACCCGATAGATCCCCCAAAGAACCCTCAAAATCCACGGATCCCCCTCGAAAACCCTGTCGCTGGCAAGCAGCTCGCTGGTACGCGGCTTGAATCCCAACCCCTTGGACTACCAAAAGCTATACGTTGCTTGGCAGAGTCCCTGTGAGTGCATGTAGTGTTTAGGGTTCAGGGCCATTTTTTTGCCTCCCACCTATTGCAGGATGCAGTCAAGAGAACAGTTGACATACGGATTAGGGTTTCGCGTTTATGATGAGACTCTGCAAAAAGTAGAGTGTGTGAGTTCAAGGTAGTGTGTGTTGATGTGGGCCTTCGTAGACAGCACGCAGAAGCGTCTCTTTCAGGCAGCCTTGATTCTCCTCCTGGGCTGGCAGCTTCATTAGGGGCTGGTCGTTGATGCTCTACAACAACAAAGGGTTTAAGGTTTCAGGTGTAGTCCTAAACGCCAAGGCAGAAAAACAAAAAAAAAACATGACTCCAGCAATATGGCAAACATCCCTGATGCCGGTCAAAACCAAGATCGGCAGTCCTCCGTCATCTCCGATAAGTGCTCTTTGAGGAGGCTCGTCTTACCTGCCGGGCTGCCGCGCTCATTTGGAGGTGTATGATGAGTGCCAAGACGGATTCCTCCCTGTTTCTCCCGCGCTGGACCCCTGAAGCTCTAACTGGCACAGGCTCCTTGGCCCTGAACCCCAACTTGTTGACTTCTAAACCATTACACACAGTTTGCTGCACTCACGGGCCTGCGACCACCTCATCATATGCCTCCTGAGGAAGTACGGACCTTGGAAGCAATATCGCGTGCGGGGTGGCTCCCGGGACCCCACCCACAAATCCTGCAAGCCATAACGTCCAACAAAGCCCGTGCCTGACAAATGTCAGGGTTTCAATAGTTGGAATAGCGTTTGGGGTACATTATACTGTCATTAATATAACACGGAACCCCCTAAATATTGTACTTGCGCTATCTTGCGCTTATAGAACTAAGGAACCCCCCAACATAGTATTGGGAATTTAGGCCCTGCAGTACCTTTGGAAAGGCTTAGCTCGTGACATGCCCGACTTTCTCGCGGCGGTGCGGCCTGCCAGTAAGATGTGCGGCTCTCGGAGAAAGGAGGACTCCTCGTAAGTTATAGGGTTTAGGGCTTATAGGGCCCTTACAATGATCCCTAGGATTTCCAAGAAGTAGCCAGACGCGACGGCATCATGCAACAGCCAATGAGATCATCTCTTGCCGCTCCTATAGAACTGCCACAGAAATTTGCAAGCCGTGCCCCTAGGTGAGCTCGAAACCCACTACCACCCTAAACCCTAAACCCTAAACCCTAAACCCCTAAACCCTAAACCCTAAACCCCTAAACCCTAAACCCTAAACCCTAAAACCTAAACCCTAAACCCTAAACCCTTTTAGACTGTCCGAGACTGCGGCCTGCTTTGCCGCACCGAGGTCGGATTGCATGAACTGCCCCGGGCCCTTTGGTCCAAGGGCTCCAAGTCCTAGGCCCTGACGAGAAAATCCTAGCCTTCGTACGCTGCTGTCAAGCTTGTCATATAGCTCAAAGTACTAGACCCTAAACCCTTTTTGCAACAGGCTTTCCACTTCGCCCGGAATTGGAGCAAGCAGCCCTAGCAGCTTTACTGCGGAGCCAGCTTTCGCATCCGCCGATCAACGGCATCTGAAACTATGTTGAACAAGAAACCTAAACCCTAAACCCTAAACCCTAAAACCCTAAACCCAGCACTCTCTGCTTGAATGACATGTGTCACATTGCTGCCGAAGATTTCATGTCTCTTGAAGTCATGAGCCGACCCTGGGCTCGCGAGAAACCGGCATTTAGGTGTTCAGGGTTTTTTTGGGTTCAGGGTTTTTGTTGGGTTCAGGGGTTTAGGGTTTAGGGGTTTAGGGGTTTAGGGTTTAGGGGTTTAGGGGTTAGGGGTTAGGGGTTTAAGGGGGTTTAGGGTTCAGGGGTTTAGGGTTTAGGTTTCAGGGCCAACTCCTCGGGCTGATCGGGTTGGGGTAGTGTGCTGTACGTTGGATAATAAGCGGCAGCATCAGCAGTCACAATCGCTAAGGCTCCTTGCGCCCAAACGTTACATACTTTGGCCCTTAAACCCTAACCCTCTCTCTCTCCACTTAAGTATACGGCCAAAGTATACACTGACTTAGTTTGGTACACGGACCCTTCGGGCTACGACTAAAGGAGCGCCTTCCATGTGCAGGGCGTGCGTCCCTATGCACATTAGCACTGCAACGGCTTTTGGTTTCCCACCCGCTTCGCTGACTTAGGGTTTAGGGTTGAGGGATGCAGAAAGTCGCACGACTCAAAGAAAGGAATCACAAAAACTATAACCCGACTAATCGCCCGCTTGCGTCAGTCGTATATGGACCCGATGACTTCCACCCGCTATAAACAAAGAGGGCAGAAGCAAGCCCTGAGCCCTAAAGCCCTAGAAATCGCAAAGTATCTCAACTTGCGACGCCTGAGTTCCAAAACCCGAGACCCGAGAAACTGACAACCGTTGCATTCGGGTTGGAGCGACCCCTTAAAGATACATGTAGAGTGCACCAATCGAAGTTTAAAAGCAAGTTGTGCAAGGCGGCGGGCGTTATGGCGAGGATAATGTTGAGGTTGATATGGCGGTGGTCAGCAATCCCATGTTCAGAATCAGAAACCACCATGATTCTTGGTCGACGTCTATATACACCACCACGAGCAAAATCACACACTGTATCGATTCCGGACGAGGTTACGCACCTTATGCTTGGCTTTGTCACGGATCATCGTCGCAAGGTGCGTCCCGGCTGTTGACGCCATACACTGCTCCCAAACTTCAACCCATCCCCAGGTGCCGTGCGATGTAGTACCGCCCCCCAGGTGCAGCCTTGGGGCTAAGGCTCAGGGGGTGAGTGCCTCCGGATCAGACAGGGCTGGGGGGGATACATGAATGTGCATTACATGCTTTCAAAGTCACAACGACAAGTAAGTAGTCTCGTTCGCATGCGCCCCGACTTTGCCTTTCATGTCATCCCGCCAAAGACTGTGCATGAAAAAGCAACACCCGTCTTCGGGCAAAGCAAATGGCTGGACTTCGCCTCTTCACAGAATCTACCGGATGGGACTACTGTCAGCAGGCCTTGCACCACCGGTACTCGCGACGTCGCATGCGGACGAATACCGAGCGGCATTGATCGCGAGTTCCCACGGCTGGAGTTCGCAGCCTGGCAGCTGCTTACAAACCCGATACCCTTTAAGTCGCACTGTCTCGTCTTGACTTCGGATGTCACACATATGTCTCGGGCAATGTAAGGGTGACCTACTTCTTAAAAACTGGACAAGCATCCTTGGTCCCTTGAGAACCGACTGCGGGCTCGCAATCGGCGCTCCGACACCTGACCCAACTCCCAGCCGCCTACACCACAGCTCCTTTCGTGCCGTGCGGAACGCACGCGGCTGACGGCCTCGGTACACTGGGAGGTGAAGTGAAAAAAGCGAAGGGTGAGGGTGGGTGAGCGGCTAAGCCCAGGCGGCACGAAAATCGTGCTTGTGTCGCGAAAAAATGGTGGGATGGACCTTGCGGTGATGCAAGGCTGCAGGAGGCCACTGCAAAACAAGACTCCAGACTCCTGCATCAGCCAAACCATCTCCGAAAGGCGAGCTTTCCTCAACATGAAACCTTGTAGCTGTTGCCGTCTCCCATACTTGCAAAGGATGGTATATGGATATCGCAGCTTAAGCAGCTAAGTAGCCCCCACCGACCCACCGAGCGCAGGAAAGGCAATTGCAAAAACCTGTGCCCGAATGGAGTGTCAATCCAGGTTAATACTGGGCTAGGATGTAAAACCAACCCTAAAAGAAACTTCAAGATTCCAAGAAAGACTTGAAACCCTGACCGAAACGCAATGCCGCTCATTCTCTACCAAAAGAACCCTCAACCCAAATCGACCTGATTGCTACGATGCTTTGGACTTGTCAGGCTCCGACACGGCCGCACGAAGCTACGACCCGCAGGTGGCCGAGAAGTTCGAGAGGCCTGTGCAAGATCTCAAAGGGCTCAAAGTACTTAGGGTTTAGGGTTTAAAGGTTCCCAAAAGGCTCAAAGGGCTCAAGGTAATTCGGGTGTGGAAACCCTAAGCCCTGAACAGGGGTGTAAGGGTTTGGAAGCAAGTTTGGGGAATGCTGGTGCTATCACACAGCTGAGAGCAATCGTGCAGTCATACATGTTGATGTACACACACATGCATGTGTATATATATATATATATACAAACATTTTTCATATATATATATATACACATGCATATGTATGCACAAACATAACCGTGTGTATGTGCATGGACCATATGGATGTTCAATGCTTGTGTGTGTGTACATACATGTATATAATACACATGTGATGATATACCTAAACAAATTTACGTCTACATATCCACATCCATATCCATCCGTATTCATCTAGCCATCCATCTAGCCATCCAAACATACATGCGCATAAAAAATAAAAGCACGTGTGTATATCTATATATATGTTTATATATATATATGTATATATATATATGCGTGTATTTTTTGGCTCCCACTTGGACTATATATATATATATATATGTGTGTGTGTGTGTGTATGTATGTATGTATGTATGTATGTATGTATGTATGTATGTATGTATGTATGTATGTATCGCGACCTCCGACACCTCTCCGTGGGGGCTACATGCTGCTTCTGGATGTGTGGGGATCTATATGTTTCAGGGTCTAAGGAAGGCTAGCAACGACTAACAGCCACGCTGTGAGGTAAAAACCTCGTGGTGTGGGGTGTCGCAGTCATCTCCGTCTCTGGACGTACTTCCTGCCTTGTCACAAGGAGGATCTGCAAAGACTCCGGAACACAAAGAGGAGATGCAAACACTTCGAGAATTCGCGGAGACACGGTATGGTTTAGAGTTGAGACACTGTGAGCGCAAAGGGAAGACGAGATGTGCACGCTGCACGAGCAAGCGTCGGTAACAAGTCTGCCTGAAGAGAAGAAGTTTCCACTCCTGAAATTGTAAGCCTTCATTTCGTCTCCGCAAGTGGTAGGGCATGATAAGTGCTGCGACTAAGCTGACCTGCTGACTCCCTGCCACCCAAGAATGTTCCACGATGCAAGGACATGTAGAAACAACGGGTCCCTAAGTTGCGACGCCTTTGCGCTGCCCAACCCCCCAAGGACGCGCCAGAAAGCCATGCCGAGCGCCGGGCACCATTGCTACACGGTGTGGGAGGCAGGGGATCGCCTGCCAAGTTCTCTCGATTTTGGGGGCGCGGCCCAAAACCGTAAAGTACCATGAGCTGACAGAAAGCAGAAACGGCGATCATCATACCCTATGCACATTCAACCCTAAACAGATTCCGGTGATTTTTCCAAAATACCAGGCCGAGGCTAAGGCGAACATCCGGCGACTCTCCGAAAACATGTATAGTGATCCCCACAGAGTTGGAAGATGGGTTAGGATGTTTAGTGCTGGGATTCCCTATGCTTTAAATTGAAATCATGGGGACGACTGTTGTAACTTTCCTGTTCCTACATTATCGCTGTCGCAATGCATGATAGGTATAGACCTGTTTGGTTGACCTGTGGTCGTTTTAAGACTACTACAATCATAAAGGAACTATAGCTAATGAACACTATGGGGCTATATTGACCGCTTCGACACTTTCAAGGCCAGAAGCATGAATCAAGCCTGAACACAACTGCCAGATATGGATTTCCAGTTCTGGTATAGATCGCAGATTCCCCCTCCGCACCTGGCAGCGACGCCTCTGGGAAGATGTGTGCCAATGGTGGGAGCCAGAACCTTGGAGTTGAAGTGGCCGGAGAGGGGGAGTCGGGGGGGCCTTTGGGTTTAGGGTTGGGGTCGTAGGGTTCAATGTTTCGGGTGGTCGTAGGGTTTAGGGTTTCGGGTTTAAGGCTTGGGATGAAATGGGAGACTGTGGGTCTGGGCCCTTGTCGAAACTCAGCTCCCTGCTCCCGCCGTTTAGGGTTTAGGGTTCCTAAACCCTAAATTTGAGGGTTTGGGGTTTGATGTAGGGTTTAGGGTTCCTAAACCCTAAATTTTAAGGTTTCGACGCTCACATTCGCACAAGGGTTTAGGGTTTAGGGTTTAGGAAAACCTAAACAAAACAGCCGCGCCCTCACAGCAGTTGCTGGGAACTCAGGACGACGCTCGCCCAAGACCTGGCCAGGACATCGCAAAGTTGCACTTCGACATGGCAGCTACCCATAGGCCCTAAAGTGGTGTTTAGGGTTTGGGTTTAGGGTTTAGGGTTGGTTCCTTTTGGGGGGTTCATATATAGAATCCTATAAGGTAACCCCAAAAAGGAACTACTATGGGGCCTATGGCTACTCGTTAAAAGTCAGAACTCGATCTGTTGGACACGAGCCCCTCAAGCAGTTAGGCGTTTGAAGATTCAACCCGTTAGATGTAGTAGCTGCAAGCCATACCCAACACGAAACGGCCAATCCCTAAACCCTGTTACCAGTGCGTGAAAAGCAACTCTGTGCTGCAGCACAGCTCTAAATACTCCTACATGCAAAGTCACAACCGGCCCTGCGCAGCAACCCCAAAACCTAAACCCTGAACCCAACTTCAAAAGCATCCCTGTAGCCTGGGTCCCGAACCACTGCGCCCAAAATATCCCCTGATCCTAAAATGCAAAACTTCTTAAGGCCTACCACCCCAAACCCGAATCCCTCACAGATTCCTGAAACAAGGAACTTAACAGTAACGGGAACCCTGCACCACAGCCTCAGCTTTCAAGAGAGCCCTCGCCAAGGGGTTCATCCTAGGGTTGCTTTGCGACAATTTCGGGTTGCAGGCTTCTTGACAGGATGGGTCTCCTTTTTAAGGGTTAGAATAGTGTTCTGGACATATTGTGCACTAAGGTTTGGCACTGGCTTTGCACGAGTTTTATACATAAGGTGACAAGAAACAACAAGCTGCAGTCTGTCGGAAACAGTCCTAAGAGTTGTATCATCCCACAGCTTGACAAAGACGGTGCCTCTCGTTCTGAACAGGCAGGTTTGTTGGGGGGAGCCCCGTATATCTGCTTCGTTCGAGTCTGTCTCCTGCAGTGCCAACGCACAGAGGCACTCACAACATTCAGGAGTGTGTCCCAGAAGCCACGAAAGGACTCCTGTGACCCCAATCATACAGTTGAACTGTCAGAGCTGGACTCAATGTAACCTACAGGCCATCAAACCTTGCATTGCGGTTGAGGGGCAGAACCTAATAAATAAAGAGGAATTTGGAGTCGTCGTCGACTCTTCACATATTGATGGTCAGTTGACATGTTCAGAACCCTAAACCAACAACCTCAGACGTTACATAACGGCACGACTACACACTACACCTTAAATCCTGACCCTACGATAGATTTTGAACCCAAAGCCTTAAACCTAAACCCCCACAGCTCCAGCTGAGGGTGGAATCTCTTGAAAGGGCCCCGGCACCCCGGTTCCATCGAAGAGCGTCGGATCTGCAATCGGATGGGGCTTAAGGCAGTACCCTAGGCTTCCAGGGGCCTTTTTGCTAGTGGCCCTAGACCCCTCAAGGACCCAATAATAAGGTCTCCAGGGTTTGGGGGGGAATCGGTTCAGGATGGATTGGGGGCGTCGGGATTGGACGGTTGATTCGGCTCCTGCACTACTAGCTTGGGGCGCTAGGTTCAGGCTTCAATCCTTCATTCAGACCCCGAGAGCTTTACCCTGAGGCTCAAAATAGCCCAAAAGCTTTAAATAATATATGGTCTTTGGTCCCAAAAGCCTTCAAATATGAGTCCTTAGAGCCTTAGGGTTAGGGTTCCTAGATAAGGTTTTCAGGTTCAGTTGACGGTTTTGTGTTTCAAGGCTAGTGGCTTAGAGTCTGGGGTTGCGGGTTATCGGGTTCAAGGGGGTCGTTGCGTTGCCCTTTGCAATGGACACTGCCCAAGAAGTAGACTTCCCGTCCCTACAAACTGACCCCGGCAATAATGTACCAGATAACCCAGGACTTCAACATAGATCTCACATACGGATAGCCTACAGTGACCTGCTGAAACAACATGCCTAACGCACAACTCCCGGTCAACGAGAGCGGCGCCTGTGTTGCGAGCTGCAGTTTCTAAATCTGCCGGATGCACCCGACATAGTTGAACCTGGTGCGTGCTTTAGGGATCAAAGGAGCTTTTGCAGTTTGTGTTTGCATGATACTTTCTATGGTGTTTACTACAATTTACGACAGGGGCTACTACGATCAGGTTAGTAGGGCCCTTGCTTCGGGTGCAGTCGCTGCAAGGGCTTTTAAGCATGCTGAAGTCTTCGGAATTTGGTTGAGCCTTAGCCTAAACCCTAAACCCTACACCCTACACCGTAAACCCCTAAACCCTAAACCCCTAAACCCAAAGCCATGCTCCAGAGTTTGAGCGCTGGAGATCGATTCATGCTTGCCTTATGAGTCGCCCCCCACAAGAGCACCCCCCAAAATTAACAGCAAATGCCAGCATTTAGCAGCAAAGACTATACGTGTTTGTCAGGAAACCCCACACCTGACTACAAAGTCTTGCATGGGCTCATGGCCTGCGGTGCTATGGCACTTCGTCGTCTACACTTGGTTTCGGTCATGCATTGACCTCCAACCGCCTCCAACCTCAAATCTTCGAACTCTGACAAGCTGTATTCTTCATCGTGGCCCGTGCAGACACGCTAGGCTGAGCAGCCGGCGAGTATGTTGGGCCAGCGTGGTTCGCCTTATGTGGGAAGGATGGCAAGGTCCATATGCCAAACCAGGAAGATTGCAACCTAAACTCTAAACCCTAAGCCCTAAACCCTACTCAGTAAAGCTTTGAGATGGCGAGGGTCTCGAAATGATACTCATGACAACTCACATCAGTTGGTCTCAAGGGGATGTGTTGCAGGGCTCAAGGAGATCTGTTGAAGAAGGAGTGCCAGTCGATTGGTTCACCTAGCCAAGACACACTTTTTGTTGGGCAGCGAGGCCGCAAACGGCAATCCGACACCCAACTGCAACTACCCGGAGCCCGATGGAAGCCCACGAGAAACATAGCTCCCCGAATGGACACTGTTCCAGTCAATGTAGAGTTTGGTGTACTTTCACTGTTTGGGCTTACCCGAGCATGATTTTCTGGGCCACTTGTGACGATGATGAAGATGTCGTGCTCCGCCACAGCTGCAGAATATGGCCTAAGCTGAAACCCTGAAACTAAAGACAGAGCCCTCAGCGCTAATAAAGGCGCCTTAATAATTAGAATAGGGTCTTGGGGTATCCTATACCATAAATATAACAAGGAACCCCGCAAAATAGCATAGGTAATTATTTAGGCCCCTGTATTAAACCCTATAAACCCTAAACCCTAAACCGTGCACCTCCGGAGCCCGCGACAAGGCCGGCCAACACTCCGCTCGGAAGTGCCTCAGCATACGAAGGACGCCTCGGTGCGGGAGAGCGGGTTTAGGGTTTAGGGAGAGCATAACGTCATTGTAGGGTTTATCGATATCGGGCTTCGGCTTATCTGTTAGTTCGTGTTAATGGAAATTTGCTTTTGTGTTTCGGTCTTAGGAGTCAAGGCTTGTGGGATTCAGGGTGGCTGTCTCTTCGGGATTGAGGGCGTGCAGGCTTACGCTGGGCTGTGGGTTTAGAGTGCAATCGTAGAGTGAGGGTCCAGGGATTAGGATTTAGAGTGTTTCGGGTAGGGTGCAGGTGTAGTGTGAGAGACTTAAACTTAAACCCTCACCCTAAATCCGTAAAACCTAAAGGTTCAGGGAAAAAGGTATTTAGAGCTTAGAGAGTCTGAGTTTCGTGGTCCGGGGCTGGGGTTCAGAATCTCTCTTTAGGGGCGCGCAGGACCCGCGGCTGTTGGTGTCATTGCTCGGCTTTGTGTCTGAGCTTGTCGAGCGTCCTTGAATACGGTTTAGGGTTTTGGGTTGGAATTGTTCACTTGTAGACAAATGCTTCCGAGTCTTTGTCAGCAAAAAGGATACATGTCTTCCCTGCATGTCATGTTCGAGCTGCGTCCCGAGCTGCATTATGTCTACGACTCTCAACCGCTGCTTGCAGTGGGCTCTCAGGTTTATGGGGACCGTTCTTCTCAGCTCGCATGGTGAATCAGAGCACGACTGCGACCCAGATGGCGACGAGCCTCCCAGACGAAATCTACGCTCTCGCAACTCCGTCACTGCCAGACCAAGACTAAATACGGGTTTAAAGGGGCTTAAGCTAGCTTGCCGTCTGGTCTTGTGTCGGCGCGAGACTAGTCCAAGCCGGAATGTTCTGGTGTAAATTGGGCGAAAAACTAGCAGACCTGTAGCGGAGCTTGTCTGTGAAGCTTGTGAGCACGGCGTCTGCGTGGAGGTATTGCTGCACAAGTTCCAATTTTAAACGCCCGCCAAAGATGCCGTGATTGCAAAAACTGAGGCTATCCCGAGCTTGCAGGCCCCATCCCTTAAACGAATGCAAGTCAAACATCTCAGTCACTGAAGGAACATCTCATCAGAATCGGCCAAACCGACTGTGGCACTTTGAATGGGCCCAGTCTAGCAGAAAGACCTCTCTGCAAGAAGGTACTACAAACCTGCCAAGCTTGATCAGCCGAGAATCAAGTATCTGGGCACTTGCGTTACCTCGCACATGTGAAGTGGAGGTTCCGAAAGCTTCACGAAGAACATGAGCAAGCCTTGAGGAGTTCTCCAAACTCCAAGCCCTGCCAATCCGAAGTGTTTCCCACTGCCGGCAACATTTCGGGGAATCGTCGTCGTCAGCACGTGCTGGTACATCAAGACGAGCATCATCAACATCATCATCATCATCATCAACATCATCACCATCATCACCATTATTGTCTAGCGTGTTAATCCGGAAACTTCAACATCTTAACCCCAGGACCTAATAGCCCAAGCCCTCAGGACCGCGTGACAAGGCAAGCTGCGCTCGACTTCTTACACTCCCGGAATTGCTCTGCAGGATATCTGCCCAACAAGTTCAAAAAACTGGCGTAGGAGAGCTACCGTATCACTATGAAAGACAACCGAAGACAAACATATGTTTGAACAGCAACCCATACACATGTTGTATGTGTGTATATATATATATATAGAGATATGTATATATGTATATATATATATATATAGGGTCTGGGATCGAGTGTGACAAGAGCGTCCACATAGCCTGTGACCCCAGTGCTCGCTGAGCACGACTGTTTCGCTGCCATACCAGACTCGCCTGCTTGGCACCGGAAGCTCCGACGTCGGAGATCGATAGCCCGGCAGAGGCTACACCGTTCTCGAGCCAAAGGCCAGCGACCCTTCGCTGCTGACTTGAGGCGCCTCACCCAGCACCACGCTCGACCAGTCTATCGCGAGCTCATGGGCAAGAAAGACAACCGCAGAGGATGGAACGCAGACTCCGATGCTTATGGTTGGCCGCGATCTTCGGGTGGTCGCTATGGCAAGGGCAGTGGCAAGGCCTGGGGCCAAGAAACGGCCTGGAGAAAGGGCCAGCAGCAGCAGGAGTCCATGTTTCCTGCCTTCGACAGGATGCCGGCATCTTCCAGTGGGGGAGATCGACATGCCCACTGGGACGGAGCAGAGCACGTGGACCATCAGGAGAGGTCCCGAGGGGCCGGCGACTATGTCAACGGCGTCCAGAAGGTGCTCAACAATGTCCGCAAGGCCGAAGGACGAGCCCGTCGACTGGCTGCAGATCGCAAGGCCATGGACGAGAAATGGGCGGCCTTCCGAGAGGAGCTGAAAGCCTCCTTTATCAAAGAGAGGGGACGCTACAGCGAGAAGGTGGCAAGGCTCGAGCAGGACATCGAGGAGAACACCCTGGCGAAGAACGAGGCCCTCGAGGAGCTCCAGCTGATCATGCTCAAGCCCAAGCAGGCCAGGAAGAAGGACCAGACCACCGAGGACAAGGCGGCCCTTGCCGAGCTCGAGAATCTCCTGCAGGAGGAGGACGAGAACAGTGGAGCAGGCTTAGCGGCCATCCTGGCTGCAGCTGTTGGCGACGAGGGCCTGACCGACGACGCCAAGAGGAAGCGGATCCTGAAGGCCATCGAGGAGCACAAGGGAGAGGACGAGCCCCGAACCCCCAGACGACGACGTCCTGTCTTCCGTGCCAGAACCCCCCCGATGGACGAGGAGAAGGAGAGTGCGGCGAAGGACGAGCCCACAGAGGGCACGGGGAAAGCCCGCTATGGAGCCGAGGATTGCAGCATGGAGGACCCTTACATGACCTCTCCCTCCCTACGAAATGTGCTTCCGGCGGCCGGAGAGTCGTCCCAGCGGGGAAGGTCCAAGAGCCACACAAGGACCCCGATCAAGTGTGTTGGCCGCAAACCGGTCAAGCCCGACTCGAGGCGAGCCTTGACTTCCCGGCTGGAGGCCAAGAGGCTGAAGGACATCGAGAAAGCGGAGGCGGAGGAGATCGCGGACTCTGGGGAGGACTCAGAGGAGGCCCTACTTGGTGCGTTGCCAAAGGGAGGGACCATTCCTTATGGTCCACCGGTGGAGTGACAGCAGGGGGAAATCCACTCACCCTCGGCTGTTTGTGGAATGGAGGGGCAGAGATCCCGGAGTTTGTCTCGGTGACCTCCGACGACTTTGTCCTGACCGGCGGCTTTTTCGGTGCGTCCGCCTTATATGCAGAGTGTTCCAACACCTATGGGGAACATGTGTATACTACACATGAGCGGCTTTTTCGGCATGTCCGCGAATGTGATCTTTTGTGTGGGCTGGCGGTCCCGACCGAGCCTGCAAATGGCGACAAGCAGCACTTTGCTGCGGCGCAGTTTTGGGACATCATGGATGTCCATGAGGCTTTCATGGCCAGAGCGACGGCCTGGGGATGGCGTTTCCTGGCGATTTCCGGGCAGCGGGGAGCCGAAGCGGTGCTAACCTTGATGGCCGTGTTGCTCGGGTCGTTGGTCATGGCTCTGGGCACAGCAAGAGCACTGCCGGCAAGATCCAGATTGCGGCCGCGCCGCGGAGGGTGTGTGCACCCATGCCTCCGGCCCCTGCTTGCCTTTGCCCTGCTGACAGTAGCGTCAGCTATGCCTCTCCCAGACCCAGGTGGCGAAGGAAGTCGGCCGTCGGCTACGACGAGGTGCCCCAGGCCTACGGATGTGGAGTTGTGGTTGTCAGGACAACTCACGGTCAGCGAACAAATGGCCCGAGCCCTTGAAGGCGTGGTTCTTGGTGTTCCCTTGGAAAGCGGTGGCACTCGAGCTGAGGAAGGCCCCAGACGCTATCCGAATGCTGATCCGCCCTCCCCGGTTGATGAGGAGGTCGATTGGCATTGGATCGGGGACGACGAGGCACGGGCAGAACACATATCTTTTTGGATCTGCTCGCCCTTCTTCGAGAGTGTCTCCCTGGACGTGGCAGTGGAATTCCCTTTGGACCAGCAGAGGGCCTTTGAGATCATCCAGGACTCCACCCTGGACTTGCCGACGACGCTCCTAAGCCGTGCTTATGCCGTCCGGCCTCAGCTCGCGGAGGAATATGGCTCAGTTGTACTTGTGCCGCCATGGGTGCCGCTCTCTGGCAAAGTTGCGGTTGTGATCGACGGCCGTGAACTTGGGGAAGGAGTGCAGTGCATCTATGTCAGCGGCCCGGTCACAGACCGTATGGTACGAAGCCACCTGGGTGAAGGTGGCCAAGGCGACATTCACATTTTCGCATTTGGGTCGCTACACCCACTTCAAGCAGAGGACCAGATCCCCCCTCAGCAAGGTGGCCTTATCCAAGCACTGCCAGCTGGCAGGGTGGTGGAATGGGCCTCCGACTTTGAAACGCGCCTGGCGGCAGCAGCCAGCTGGGACCCAACCGCGGAGCATCCGCAGCACGTTGAAGGACGGTATGTCGACATGCAGTCCCTTGAGGACAGCTACTTCCACCGACTGGATCGAGAGTGCCCACAGACTGCCAATCAGGTTGCGGCGGAGGCCTTGGCATGAACATTGACAGTTTCTGGGTTAAGGCCCCCGAGGAGCGGCCACGACGCCTCTACCACCGAGGGCGCAGGGTCCATAGTCTCATGGCCATTGTCCCGGGGCAGGATTACCGCCGCGAGGACAATTGGGTGATTTTTGTGGATTTGCGATGTGTGGGCCTATGGCCTCAATGGGTGATACTCTCTGACGACAACTTCGACGCCGGCCAGTACATCGAGAGCCTTCAGCTGCCCTTTGTCAGTGACTTCTCCCTGGTCGTCCATGGCGGAAGACGTCGCAGGGACGGACGTACAGTCAAGATACAGGATGGGGAGCTGCTGGTGGTGACCCTGGTAAGATCGTCGGAGCTGACGCCTACGGCATCCCCAGCAGATAGTTCCGATGACTCCGGAAGGCACCGATCCCCTGCCACACTCCAGCGACTTTAGTACTGGATCGCCACCATCGGGGCCGGGCCCATATGGCCCTCCACGGCCGACTCCGGTCAACCGCCGCAGCCGAAGCCTCCGGGGAAGGCGCAATGATGCGGAGCGGCCTCAGGAATCGGAGCCTCGAACAATCTGCCTGCACACAGCGATCGGGCCTCCCACCTATGATTTCCGCACTTGGGGAGCCACTTGGAAGAGCTCTTCAAGCCGTGGGGCCTCAGCTGGCTGGAGTATGACCTCGGTGGCATCAAGCTGCCCAACTGTACAAGAGAGGCAGCCGACAAGCACGTTCCATGGCATGAACTTGCTGCAGGGCTGCCCCCAGGCGAGTTTCCTGAGGTTCACATTTACACTGATGGATCTTGGTGTGGAAAAAGGGGCATAGGAGGGTACGCGGTGGCGATCCTCCTCATGACCTCAGCGGCCACTGCCCTGTATGGGGTTCTTGGAGAGCAAGTGCAGGGCAATGCCAGCACCATTTGGGACTTTGCGGCGCCCCCTGCCCTCCAGAATGAGCAGATCGCTATAGCAGTCTCCATGCTCTGGCTCCTGCAGGGAGCCAAATTCCTACGATTCAGTCAGACCGTGGTGCACTTCGACTGCACGGCCGCTGGGTGGGCAGCGAGCGGCAAGTGGGCTGCCCCGAACCCCTTTGCTCGGCAGACACATGCCCTGGAGCTGCTTCTCCACGAAGTCATGGAACCGCCGCCGATTCTCAGCCATGTCGCTGCCCACTCAGGGCACCCATACAATGAGCTTGTGGATGTTCTGGCGAAGCGTGTGTCGGAGGGGCTGATCTCCTTGCCAAGTCCTCCTGAACATGTTTGCAGGACGTTTCTGGCCACCGACTGGTCATGGGCTGCCACCGAGGTGCGGAACTACCAGGTGCCATGTCTCCCCTTGAACCGGTCGAGTATACAATGGCACCCTGAGCGGCAATGTGGTCCTGCGGCTCTTCGTCCGGAGCAGTTGGTTCCCACCAAACCGGTCATTGGCGGCAAGGAGGGCAGCCGTGGCGCCTTTTACCTCCGAGCCATGACCCTTAATGCACAGAGCCTCGCTGGCAAGCACAGGTTCTATGAGGAACAGCTTGACGAGTTGCAAGTTAACGTTGCCTTCTTTCAGGAAACCAAAGGCCATGAAGGTTTTGTCAAGAGCGCAGCCTTCCTCCGGCTGTCTTCCGAAGGGCAGCGACATTGGGGAACCGCTGTCTGGGTCAGCAAAACCAGGGGCATCTTCATGCTCGATGGCAAGCCCTGCCCCGTCGACGATGCTAATATCCGGGTGGTACATGACTCCCCCAGGCTTATCATCCTTTCAGTGGACGTCTCTGGTTGGAAAGTTGTGCTTGTGGCGGGTCATTGCCCCCACTCGGGGAGCCAGGAGGAGGCTGAGCTCTTCATGGCCACCTGCGAACAACAGCTAAAGCCGTTGCGCCGAAGCGCGCTCCTCATTGGCGGTCTGGACCTCAATGGCAGGGTGCCCACTGGAGTGTGCCATGTCACTGGTGACCTGGCCCATGGAGAACCGGACAGGAACGGCAGTGCTGCTATTGGCTTGGCTCGTGCGGCCCAGCTCTGGTTCCCTTCCACCTACAGCAGACTCCATGTGGGGGATAGTGCTACCTACAGACAAGCCAATGGAGCGGAGCACCGTATCGACTACGTCTTCATTGGCGGTACGGCAGAGACCTACGGTCTGCGAAGCTGGGTTGAAGAAGGTTTTGATACCGGAAATCCCAACGAGGACCACCACCCGGTATGCCTTGACGTGTCGGGGCTGCTGCCTGGAGGCAGCAGATGTGCCGAGGATGGCAGAGTATGGAGGCCATCTTACAACACCGAAAAGATGATGACTGCCGAGGGGAAGCAGCTCTTGAACGATGCGCTCAAGTTGTACATGCAACCCAGCTGGTCTGTGCATCCAAGTGACCATTGTCAACACCTGCAAGAATTCCTCCAGAGTACCCTGGCAAGGCTTTTCGCCACGGAGACAGCCAGGCCGCGGGCCCAGTACATCCCTGAGGAGGTCTGGGCCATCAGGGAGAGTAAGCTACGGCTGAAGCGCTGCACCAGAGGGAGAACCAAGCTATGGTCTGACATGGTTGTGCGAGCCTTCAACCAATGGAGACATGGTGCAGACTTTGGTGTTGCCCTGCTTGTCAGCCGCCAGGGCCTTCTCTATGAGGTATCTGCTTTGGCTATCCGCTTTGCCACTGCGCGCATCAAGAAAGGAATCTCCAGTGGCAAAAGCCAGTTCCTTAAGGGCCTGGCGACCGCTGGTGGAGGCAAGGCGGGTGAGATCCTCAAGACTGCCAAGAAAATGGGCATTGGCGGCAAAACGGCCAAGGACGTCACTCGCCCTCTGCCGATCTTGTTAGACGCCACCGGGCAGCCGGCGTCCACATGGCGTGACAGAGACAAGGTCTGGCAACAGCATTTCGGCAAGCAGGAGGCAGGTGAGGTCACGCAGATCAGCGAGCTCATCCTGCGCGATGCCCAGCTCCCGAATGTGGATCCGGACTTGGAGTGGGACATCCAGGACCTCCCCTCCTTCTTTGAGGTCGAGGATGTCTTCCGATCGACGAAGCGGCGGAAGGCTACGGGGCTGGACGGCATCCCGCCAGAGGCTCTTGCGGCAGCACCGACGATGATGGCCAAATTGGCCCACCCCCTGATGCTCAAGGCGGCGGTGCTGTTGCATCAGCCCTTACAGTGGAGAGGGGGACTGCTTCACGAGATGTGGAAACGGAGCGGCCCGCAGTCCTCACCCGATTCGTACCGCTCCATTTTCATATCCTCCCACCTGGGCAAGAGCTACCACCGTCTTCTTCGAGAGAGAGCTCTCCCATTTGCGTCCCGAGCACTGCACAGCTTTCACCTCGGAGCTCGACGGTACGCGCCGGTTACCTTTCCAGCCCTGTATATCCAGGGCCATTTCAGGTTCTGCCGAGACAGGAACCTCTCGGCATCGGTGCTGTTCTTGGACATCCAGTCCGCCTATTACAGGGTTATCCGAGAGCTCTCTGTTGGCCACATTGAGTCGGACGAGGCGGTGTGCAAGCTCTTTGACTACTTCGACATCGAGCCGGCCGAAGCCAGTGAGTTTCTTGATGAAGTACAACGTGGTGGGACCATGGCTCAAGCGGGGATGAGGGGCCCGCTGCGACACCACGCAAAAGATGTCATGTACAACTCATGGTTTACTACGAGGTATGGGGGGCCGAAGCAGGTCGTGGCCACCTACGCGGGCTCGCGCCCAGGAGAGTCATGGGCAGATCTGGTCTTTGCCTTTGTGCTGGGCAGGATCTTGGCCCGCATCACCGAATTGGCATCTGGAGAGGGTCTACTGACCGAACTCGGCGTCACTGTAGAAGGCGGCCCCTTCGTGGAAGTGCCAGGCGGTGACAGATTGGAGGCCCAAGACAGCACATGGGCCGACGATGCTTCTTTCCCTCTGGCCGATGGTAGCCCTGAGGTCTTGATGGCAAAGACGTCCCGGCTGTGTTCCCTCGTTCTGGACTACTGCAGCCGGCATGGTATGAGGCCGAACTTGAAACCCGGCAAAACGGCTTTGCTGATAGCATTGCGTGGAAAAGGGGCGACGAAGGCCAAGGCGAAGTGGTTTCGTGGAGGTCGTCGGCAAGTTTACCTCAGGGACCTGGACTTGAATGTGCCTGTGGCGGCACAGTATGTCCACCTTGGTGGACTGGTGGAGCCTGCCCTGAAGCTGCAAGCCGAAGCGAGGCGCAGGCTTGCTATCGCCAAGTCGGCTCTAAGTGCGGGCAGCAAGCTACTGTACGGCAATGCCACCATTCCGCTGCAGGTTAGGGCCGCTCTCTTCGAGGCCACCGTCACGGCCTCCTTCTTCAATTTGGGTTTGTGGATTCCAGAAGGCCAGGGGTGGAAAGCCTTGGAGGATGGCTATACGAGGCTCATCAAGACCCTCTTGGCCAAACAATTTAAAGGCGAGCTCTACTACAAGCTGGTGGGGCCAATGATCCACATGCTGACTGGGATCCCGCGATTATACACCCTTGCCAAGAAGGCCAGACTAAGCCTCCTGATCTCCATGGCCAAAGCAGCGCCATCCGCGCTGTGGGCGATGCTTCAAGGGGAACAGCGATGGCTGGAGCGAGTTAGGAGCGACCTGGAATGGCTGTGTGCTGGCAAAGGTGTTTGGCCAGCCCGAGGGCAGCAGCACTGGCCTGAATGGCTCCACTTGCTGAGGGACCGCGGCCCGTGGGTCAAGCGCCAGATCCGGCAGAGGGCTAGGGCCGAGTTTGACCATTTCTGTTCCGAGCAGAGGACGTGCCTCGCGTTGTGGGCTTTGTACAAGAAGATCGCTCGTGCCGCTCCCTCTGATAGCGGACCGGGCGGTGGATGGTACTGCAGGATCTGCGCCAAAGGCGTGAAGAGCAAAGGAGCCCTTGGAGCTCACTTCTTCAAAGTACATGGCCGACGCGCTCGCTACAGGCAATGTGTGTCAGGCTCCCTGTGCAGAGCCTGCGGCCGCCAATACTGGTCCCGTACCAAACTCGCCATCCATCTACGTGATTCCCCCTCTTGCGTAGAGACTCTCCTGGGCCATGGCCTCCAGTCCGATGAGGTCGTCCCTGGTCTGGGGAGCAAGTTCTGGCGCTCCATTCAGGTAGAAGATTTTTCGCTTGCTGTGCCTGAAGCACAGGCTACTCCCTTGGAGCGTAAGTCCGACCAAGGCTGGGACGGAGTGGTTGAGGACGCCTACAAGGCCATGTGCGAAGCTCTACTGGTGCATGGGCTCCCACCGGTGGAAAAGGAGATGATGCAGCTCTTCCGCGACACCCTGGCGAAGTTCCCCCTCTACTTTGCCGAGATGGTCGATGTGGCGGAGCACGTGGGCCAGGATATCCGGCAGGTTGTTGCTGCGGGCGAGCATGACTACTGGACGGCCGAGACCTACGAGGTGATTTGCCATGTAGCGGACACTTTCTCAACGACCCCATGGCCTACGGGAAGTGAGGCAGAGGGTGAGGCATCGGCCACTGAGACGCTACATGATTTCGCCAAAGCAGTCGACCATGTCGACTGGGAAAGGCTCATAGGAGGGCTTGCTAGGGACCACATGACCCCTGCTAACGCTCCTTGTGTTCTGGACGACTCCTGGGAAACTGTTTGGGAGCGAGCCAGTGGGGCGTTGAATGAAACAGTTGTGGCCCAGTCTTATTGGCCCTTGGTGCCGAAAGAGCTCAGGTGCTGTTGGGAATCTGTGCTAATAGGCCGGACCCCGCGTATAGTGGCTCCTGAAAGTTTCTGGCGGCATCGTTTGTCACTGCCATTCAGGCAGTGGAAGTCTTTTGCATATAATTAGGCTGCGTACTTCCTCTGACAGCACGCAAAGGCAAATATATAGATATATATATATATGTGTGTGTGTGTGTGTGCGCGTGTGTACGTGTATTTATGTAAACAGTAATGAAAAGGTGTGTGGTATATACATATATATATATACACACATATGTATGTATGTGTCTATATGTATACAGGTGTACACGTACACAAAAGCAGCTTCTCGAGGCAAGAAGAACAAGAATCCGCCTGCTCCGCCGGGCCCAGGAAAGGGCAGCTGCTGGGATCCTGCGAGCATCCCAACCTGAGGGATAGTCGCAAAATCATATGTAGGTATCCACATAAAACTACCGAATATGTGGTACACACACATATATATATATATATGAAGAGAGAGAGAGAGAGAGAGAGAGAGAGGGAGGAGAGAGAGAGAGAGAGAGCGAGAGAGAGAGCCGGGCAGTCATATATATATATATATACACACACAGATATATATAAATCTATGACTACACATAACCGTATTTGTATATACATGTAGATAAAAAGATAAACACATTGATGGATGAATGGATGGATGTATAGGAAGGGAGAATGCATTATGTACAGAGTTACAGTTTAGGGTTTAGGTCCTAGGATGCATTTTCAGCAAAGATTTTGGCAGCACCCCTTCAGCATGCGAAGCATGGCAGAGTTCGGGATAGGGACTATAAGGCTAACGGCTTAGGAGCTAGAGGGTTTGGGGTTTAGGGAGGATTGAAGGGTTGAAGGCTTTAAGAGGAACACACTGGAGTTAAGGCGCGTCTAAACTAAGGGCACCTCGTTCAGGAGTCCTGATGTGTTTAGGACCCCACTCTTCCTGCACAGGGTCACGCCAGCAGGTGCTTCTACGGCGCAGTGTGGCACAGTGGCTTTTGCATGCCTCACCTTGGGCTCCGGCAAGATGTGCTGCTCAAGCCCTTCGCCGACCTTTGCAAGACATGCGGTTTGGAAGTACAGCTGCGCAAAACCGGCCGTAAGGTCCTCATCTCACAAGGCCCAACCGCATTGTCCGCGCCTTCCTCAGCCGCTTCTGAAGCTCATCATCCACTATGCGAGCCAGCTGGAGGTAGGTCCAAGGACCTCGAATGCAACATGCTGCTGTCGGGCGAAGAAGCTTTGTAGGTTGCTGTGGCACAAAGGTGGTTGGAACAGGCACCGGAGCGCTTCCTTGGCCAGATGCTCCCGCTTGAACGGAGGCTCTTGTCTTGGGCAATAGGATGGGCCGGAATAGTCAGAATAGGCTTCGGAATATCTTGGATTGTAGTTGCATGAAGATTCAGCAGAATGCTACACCGATGCAGTGACACGCGCCACATATTTCCACCGCAGACTGAGCTCAAGACAAACGAGGCCACCGTCCTCGCAAGCCATGTTGCGCTTTGAAGAACCTCTACTTGCTGTACGCGTAAGGGTCCGTGTACCCAAATGGTACATACTTTGGCCTTGAAATGTCCCTATATAGGTAATTTAGTGCCGATGAATATATTTGGGCACATGGACCCTTCAGGTAAATTTAGCAGTCGTCACACGACCTAAACCCAATGCCATGAGCCAGTACTTGGAAGCCGAGGGGACTTAGTAAGTAGGTCATAAGTGGAGTTCTAAGCCCCCTGAATGGAGTTAACCCACTTACTTATAACCTTACCCCCAATTAGATGTGTATATATATATATATAGTGATAACCGACTTGCTACGTCCCTGGGCCTCCAAGTAGACTGAGGTGCAAGATGAGGTCTCCTAGATTTACGGCTGTTGGTGCACTCCAACCTAACGGCAGAGGCTGCCATAGAACCAGGACTAAGGGAGTTGGTAGGTAACAACCCAAGTTACAAGAAACTCAAATTTCGTGCTATCTGAACTCTTAGTCCCTGCAAGTTAGTAGCCTATGCTTACTTGGTCTTCACGCACGTCTGGCTTCATGGTTCCGGTTGCTTGGGCTCTGAAGTTTCTCAACAAAAAAACAAGGCAAGAAGGCAGATCGCAGAGCAGCGGGGGATCGCGAGGCTGTAGCTCCACGTCTTGGTGTCCCATTTTGTTGCCTCCCACCTATCTAGGACGAGCCTGCATTGCAGGGTTGAGTTCAGAGAACAACAGGTTTGCGATCCCACATGGCCGTACAAATCTTGACATCCAAGAAGAACCGTGAAGGGAGTAATGTAGGGGCGTTAATAATTAGAAAAGGGTTTTGGGGCCCTTTATACCATACTGACTATAATTATAATAAGGAACCCACCACAACAGTATTGGTAATTCTTTAGGCCCCTATATTACCTAAGGTCCCGGGTTTCCCTTGCATCCCTCTCGTGTATGTCGCAATCTCAGGATGTGAATGTTCCCTGCTGCATCTTTAGGCCTTGACGACCCCGAAACTCGGAACGCCAAGCTCAAAATCATCATTTCTCTAGCCCCTCCTTTTTTGCAACTGGGCTTGGGGACTAGCCCCCTAAACCCCAAACCTAGACCCTAAACCCTAAACCGACTAGCCCCCTAAACCCCGAACCCTAGACCCTCTCTGAAGGCCTTCGAGCTCCCGTCCCCGCCTCTGGTGTCAACTGCGCGCTTTGTCCTGGACAGGAACGCAAGCCTTTCCGGGGTCAAGGTTTTTTTTAGGATTCCGCGTGTCTAAGGCCAGGAGTTTGGGTTTTCCCTAAATTATGCAGACTAAACATCACATCCTAAACGCTACTTGGGCTTGAGGAATTTAAACGCCTGCAGCATCTCACACAGCTTCGACACTGCGTGCTTATGTTGGCATCTTCGCAGGACGAGCCTCACAGGTCATGGACAACAGCGCACTCTGTATGCCATGCGCTGAAACATGTGGGTAGCTCTCTAAATTAGGCTCCCTTTCAGGGTCTTTTTTATGGGTGCTTTACTATATTTGGGACCCTTTATACTCTATAATTCAGATGACTACCCATGTGAGCATTTTGAGTCTGAGCTTACACCCAGGTGGCCAAGCTTAACTAGCTTTCAAGCCAAGCGGTACGTATACCGCCAATCTCTTGAGCCCCGCATCCGTTCCCGAACAAACCCAAGTAATTAACAGAATAGTATATACTTTCAGTGGCAGATACCCATTAAGAGCCTACGATATAGGTACCTCCACCCCGTGGGATTCTTGCCACTGGAGACGGAGTCCCCTGAAATTGCCGCCTGGCACGCCATCTGCCACGGCGGTGCTGCCGCTTCGTAGCAAGGCTTGCCTGACCCAGTATCACATCACTGTTTCATGATATATATATATATATATGTATGGTGCTATCAAATATGATACTATGAGATCGTATAGTATCATTTATGGCAATATACTGTCTCATACCATGCTATCTTACACAAAATTATCCCGGGACCTGAGATGCGAAAGAAATCACTTGTTGCCCTTCCCGTTGTGTCAGCGTGTCAGCGCAACTGGCAGTGTACAATCATCTGTACCTGTGCATGTCTGGTATGTATGCTTTGTGTATGTAGTTATACATACATATGTATTTATCTATTCATTCATATAATTGTATTTATTCATTCTTTATATATGCGCATACATGTACGTACGCAAGTAAGTAAGTCAGCAAACATGTATGTATCTATGTAGATAGTAAGCACGCATACATGTAGTGTCGCGTGCTTGTGTGCGCGTGGTGATTGCAAGCGCGCGAGCGTGTTGTGTGTGTGTGTGCACGTGCGTGCGTGCGAGCTTCTCAACATGAGGCATCGTAAGGAGAGTATCACGTATCGTTTCTAATTTGTGCAGAGGCAAACCATACGGTGCGACAGGCTCAGTAGCAGCATAAATTCGAACAGAGGTTTGTGCTGTGTGAACACCCATCAGATCCTTACATCCGTGGGCGCTGCCAAAGCTCTGAACATGAAGCTCGTGTTTTCGGAGTTTGTGTTTTTTTGGTCTTGCCCGGTCTCGACTGCACAGACGCTGGGAGTGTTGTCTCGCCAGCGTCACGCAAATCTTTATCGTGACTACCTATGGTCTCCATTGTAGTTACAGTTCTCTTTTTTGCTACCTTATATAGTGTACATGTCAATGGTTAAACCAAAAACGGAACTGCCCTTGAGACTATAAGTAGCTCTGACTATGGGTTTGACGGTGGTTCTTAACCATACTCTGATTCGAAGGGGCAGAGTTGCCTTGACCATGAGACCTGTACAATCGACCGGCTGACATCACGAAATCTGTCTTGCACTGATATAGACTTCATACACAGGCTTGATTGGAGCTCGCCCGGCATACCCTAAACCCTAAATCCTAAACCCTGAACCCTTTCAGTCCGAACCCCAATCCCTGGACCCTATATACCCTGATCTCCAGTGGCCGTGCTCTGTCACCATGCGGGCACTCAAGCATCTCTTGGGGTCTAGTGCAACTTACTGTTGGTGCTCCCTGAAACTCCGAGGTAACGCTTGGGGGGCGCATGCAACTGCGGTTTAGGGTTTGGGGCTATTGGGTTTAGGGAACTGCGAAGAAGTGGACTGAGAACACAGTTGACCCAAGCACAGAAGATGAATCAGAACACGACAGGTTCATAGAACGTTTATTGAAACCCTGAAGGCATCCTTCGAGGAAACCTACTGAACTGAGATCTCCCGAGTACACTCGCTCGTCGCCGAACTTTCCGCACATGCCTAAGCCCTATAAACCCTACGCCATCTAAGATCCTGGCTGCAAGGCCGCTGCTAAGCTGCTGGTGAAAAGCCTACAGTTGCATGGGGGTAGGGTGTTAGGCTTCAGGCTTTGGTTGCAGGGGGTAGGGTTGACCTTAACACCAAAACCAACCCTTTTGAAGAGAAGAAAATCATAATCAGGAACCCAAGCGATGTAGGTTTCTGAGGGTTTGGGTGGGCTACTACTGGTTGTTGAAAGATTTGAACTCGTTTGTTTCTGTGGCTGGACTAACCTTCTCTGCTTATGCATGATGTTGGTAAATCGGTAAAGGGAGAGCGCGCACACACACACACACTCTCTCTGACTCGCGCTAACCAAAGCAGGAAGCCACGGCACACAACAAACCATGGGTTAAACTCCAATGAATCCCTAAACCTCTTTGTTTGACCCATCCTCTATTTTCTCCCACGAGCTGTTTCGGTAGTCGGCTAGTAAGTAGAAATGGTATCTCTGTGTAGTATTCAGAATTAACCAAAAAGCCTCACTCCAGCCCCTGCCCCTTTCCCTGGCAAAGCTAACCCCAATTGTGGTTACTTGCGAATACGGCATCCCAATATCTCCGAGAATCTAGCTCTGTGCGAAACAACTGCCCTAAAGCTCCAAAAATCCCAAAGCTGGAGCGGTTGAGGCATGCGGACACTAAGCCCTATACACCTTCGAAAGCCAAGTCTGTCCCAAAAAATCCTAAACCCCTCAACCCGAAACCCTAAACTCAGAGGCGGACCCATAGCTGGGGCCATCAGGACTGAGAGGGGCCTCCACACCTGGTCTTCTCGTGGAACATGATAGGGGCCTTAATAATCAGAACATGCAGGGCGTGGGGACATTCGTACTACTTATATATATCTATATATATATATATACACACACACCTGTTTCATACGATATACACACATATATTATACATATATATATATATGTACACATACACATACATACATGAGTACATGCGTACATACATACTTACATACAGACAGACAGACAGACAGACAGACAGACATAGATAAAACATGTGTGCATGTGTATATAAACACATATGGACTGCGTAGAGCTCTATGGCATCTCAAGCTTCAGGTCCAGGTCTTTGGGAGCTTGGGTGTTCTACGTAGCAGAGGTCTTGGGGTTGTGTGCAAAACGCAAAACCGAACCTTAGGCTCTGGGGCTTCATCTGATTCCTTAAGCCCTCCCTATTAAGCACCGAAGTTTTTCAGGACCGAAACGAAGACATCACAGCAAGAAACCCGAACGAGGTAGGTTTTCGTGGGCTAAGGTCTTGTAATAAACCAATGCCCTGAACTCCCCAAGGTCCTACAGGTAAACCCACTGCCTAGGCCACACCAACCTAGGCGGTTCTGTTGTGTACCTTGGCCACAAAATGCCAAAAGGCCCGATGGAGTTTTTTGGCTCCCGATGGAATAGTATTGGTAGTTGTTTAGGCCCCTATATATTAAACCCAGGCTTCCCAGACTCCAATGGAACTTGCATACAACGAAACAGCGATGGTGGTAATGTAGGGACTTAATAAGTAGAATAAGGTTCCTTGATCAGGGTTTATGTGGAGCATTTATAAATAGAATAGGGTTTGGGGGGTACACGATAATAATTGTATTGCGGACTAGCAAAGTCATTACGAAGTATTCTGACCTCCACATTACAATAAGGGTTACAGGTTATGGCATTCGGGCCATGGCGATAAGGGCGCGGGCAGGGGGTCCAGGCCATTGCGGCTTGGGCTTGGGGGATGGTTTGCGGTTGGGGCTCAGTGCTCCCAGAGTGCTGTCGCTTTCGAGGCGAGGAAGCTCGCGTTTTCAGTTTGAATGCTTAAACCCCAAAGGGTCCTATGTACTGTTATGGGGGATACGTCCCTAAACCATATAATCGTAATTCCTAATATTCAGAGCCTACATTCTACTATATAGGTACTTAGGACCCTTTGGGAACTTCAAGGGACCTGGTAGTCGATAAGCCCCCGAGCAAATTACATGATAGGGCAAGACTGGTCCGTGTGCGCTAGCACGATTAAAAAGAACCGAACTGCCTCACTAAAAAGCCGTCAAAATACTGAGATACTACACCTCACACCATTCCAATCTCGAGCGGCCCCGTGTAACTTTAAAGCACGGTACTCCTAGACCCCCCAACTACCCTCTATTATCCCCCAAATACCCACTGTTAAGGACCATAAGGTCTCTATTAAAGGGCCATTGGGGCGGGTCCGGGCTGAAAGCAATTTATCCACACCAGCCTTTAGAAGCGAGCATAACCCGAACTCCCTCGAACAGAGAAATCAGCAAAACGCTGCTCGGAGAATTTTTTGTCTGCCTCTGCCTGAACGACATGTCATCCGTGGCGACGGTTCATAGATTATAGGCGATCTGCTCTGCGAGGAGGTTGTTGGCTTTCAGAGCATGCTGGATGCAAAAAGGATCGAAAGGAGAGTGCATGTCCTCCCTCACCTGCAGAGCTTTCAAAACTAAGCGGCCGCCGCCATCCGCAGCGCTACGCTGTCTCGCATCGGGTACTGCTCTCAATCTTACTTGTTGAAAGCTTGCAGCATGCGAAGCAACACCTGCAACTGAGGAAACTTCTGGGACTTCTCTGGCCTCACACCAAGAGGAACAAAGACTCTCGTCTATCCAGGCTATCCATGTGCGCCAGTCTTCCCAATCAGCAGAGTCACTAAGGCCTTCGTTGTCCACGCCGCGTGCTGTGAACATCGGACTACTAACCTCATTCCCAAAAGCCTGGATGTACAGAGTGTGTGGCGAAGCAAGGATGATCGTGGCCCAAAGTAGTTACGCTGCTACACACAAATCACGAATCATGGCCAGCAGCCTTGGAAAAACTATTAGAGAACACATAAGGGTGCGTGTGCAGACCTCGACGCAAGAACCGGCGGGCTGGTTCTGCCTTACGACGAAGTGCAGCCCTTATAGGCGTGTGAAACTGCATCCGCGGTCACTCTGCAAACTGCGCAAAGTTTCAGTGCTGAGGGCTTTCGGATTCACAGTCAGAGGCTTCCGGGATCTTAAAGATCTTGAAGCCCAACACGTTCTACAAAGAGAGGCACCTACTTGGAAGACCCAAAAGGCGAAAACAGTGTATTTCCTCTGAGTTGGGGGGGTTTAAGGTCCTGCAGGGGTTCGAGGTCTTGTATAGCTTAGAAGCTAAGGGAGAAAGCAGTAGGCTCTATTTCGTGTTTCAAGTGCCCCTCACTGGCCATTGCTATGTTATGCTGTTTTATGCTATATTATACTGTACTATATTTCGATTATGCTATGATATGTTATGTTATGTGATGCTATATAAAACGGCATAAAAACATTTATGTTATATGACATTAAATTGTGGTATAGTTTCTTTTGTAGTATAAGATATTTTATCATACACTATATATTATCTACGAAATTACGTATGTGAGTTGCTTGCTGGCTCGCCTGATCTTCCAAGTAGCTCGCGAAGCATCACCCAAAGGGTCCCAAGTACCTTTACTAGTAGAGTGTGGGGTTTCGGGTGTAGGGTCTTTGCAATAGGGTTCCTAAGTACCTATGTGGTAGAGTGTAGGGTTTAGGGCTTGGGGTTTAGAATCGTTTCATAGGGTTCCTAAGTACCTCTAATCGTAGAATGTAGGGTCTCTACAATAGGAATTATCAGGGCAGGTATCCCCGATGATTTAGGGGCCTTAAAGATTAGAATAGGGTTTTGGGGCCCATGAATCTATACTAATAATCAGGAACCCGTCCCTCTATTTAGGCCCCCATTTATGACTTACTTAGGCCCCCCATATTACTTACTTAGGCCCCCATATTACTTACTCAGGACTCCATTTGACTTACTTCGGACCCCATATATTACTTACTCAAGACCCTTTGAGGTCCCTGACCTTCAGCCAGTTGACATCCCGCCTCGGAGCCGACGTGTCAAGACAAGCGCACAGCTGGGACACATGTGACTTCGTCGTTCCTATAGTCTCGAGTCTAGTTCCTATTTCGGTGCTACCTGATAGGGTTCTATATAAAAATATAAAAAATTTGTTGTACCAGTCGTTCGTAAAATCTCGATTGCAGTTCCTATTTCGGGGTGGCCTTATAGGATTCTAAACAAAAGATTGGCTAAACCAAAAACAGAGCTACCTTGTAGGATTCTAAATTAAAACTGGTTAAACCAACAAAAAGAAGTACAATGGAGACTTTAGGTTCTACCGGAGGATTTCTGCGCAAGTAACGGCTGGAGCCTTGGAAAGGCATGGCAAAGGTGACACTACAACAGCCACGCTCTGGCACACATGCGCAAACGAAGAGACCGGTTCTGTTCAGTTGCTTAGAGCTGGGTAGAATTTAGCACTTGGCGGACGAAAAGGGGCCAAGTGCTGCTTGGAGTTTGATGTCAATAATCCCGACACGGCATTCCGCACAGGACAATTCCTGAAGCCCACCTGCCACCGATATCGCTTCTGAGCCCACTGCATTTAGCGACGGCGATCCCGGTCGCGATCGCCACGGTCGCCACGATCCCGGTCACGATCCCGATCGCGATCACGGTCCCGATCCCGGTCTGGCAGGACAGGGTGCCAGACTGAATTTTAACGGCCCTGCAAGCCACATAAACACCGTTAAACATCGCAAATTCTGCAACTGCCGCAGTTGCGGACTGTTCCCGATGTGTGGCGCTTGTGCTCTGGTGCACTAAACTACAACAGCAGCGAGACTGAGCAACATCCGAACTTCGAAGCCATCGCTGGCCGTAGAATCCCCAACAACACTTAACAAGTTACCACTCTGGTCCGAAGCCCTAAATCCTAAACCACTATGGCTCTGGCTCGCCTCCACCGCCGCCGCCGCCTCCTCCACCCGGGCCCTGGCAGCGACATGGTTCGAAGACTTGAAAGCTATGGAACTGTTGGGTAGGGCTTGGGTTTCTGGGTTCATCATCTTCGAGAGTAGCTTGGGTTTTAGGACGCTTTCGGGAAGTTTCAGGATGCGCCGTTGTAGCTGTTTGGCTCTTCAGTCAACAGCTCCAGTCCCCTAATCACTAGGATTCCCTCAAAACTACCGGCGTCGAACCTGGAAACGAAGGCTGTCATTCCATATCACTTCACAAACCAGGGAGCTTTCATGCTTTGGGGGGAAAAGACAAGCTACAGTAAGACATCGACTGAGTTGGGCCATCCACGGGTTTGTTTGTGACATGCCGCAGACTTGTCATGAGCCTCAATGCTACCCCCTGTGGCAATACATGTCTCTACCCCTTTGCATCAACAAAAATGCCCAAAGACGGAACGGGAGTCCACTCTCGAAGTGTGGCTTTGCATCACTGCCTGCGCATGCAAATCAGCTTTTTCCCAAAGGCCACCATGCTCAGGCAAGGATATTGATGCCGTGGCACGGCTGCGAAAATGAATGTGCCCACCTGGCCTGTAGGACTGCGTTCTGTTGGCAAGGGCCAGGCAGATCTGCTTGAAGCCAAGACCCCAAAAGGATTGTGGCTAGAAGGCATCACTGTACAATGCTCAGAATGTGATCTAGGTTCGGGTACAGCAGGACAAAACAAAATGGAATGGTTTGGTCGCGGCTTACTTGCGAACTCCAACTTCAAAGGTCAAGCACCTCTGGGTAGGTCCAAGTAACCCCAAAACTGCCCTCACACATGCTATCAGTGCTCCAAATACCGAAACAAAGCATCAAGCCCTCACCGTCTACCTAACTCCCCGATCGTGTTCCAAAAGAAGCACGGCTGTTCACTCGGTTTTGCTTGGCATGTCTTCTTCAAACCTCACCCCGCTGACTCTAATGATCTTGAGTCGTGAAGTATTACCGGGCTCCGTCTTGCATTCCAATTCCAGCAAAAGCTTGGCAATAATCGAAACCTTACAAGAACCCTTATGATAGTCTCATAAAAGATTGATACAAGCCTTCTGGGACCCTATTATAACCCTGAACCCTAAACCTTCCAAACCCTAAATTCCTGCAGCCCTAAACTCTAAACCCTAAACCCTTGTAGGACCCCACTATAGCCCTAAGCCCTACAAACCCTAGCCTTGGACCCCCGGGAGCTCCGGTACTAGGCCAGTTCTCAAGAGCAGCTTTGCGGGTGAAGCTTGCAGTTCCTTGGAGAAGTGGGTGTCTCTTCGTCAATAGCCGAGTCCATGATAAAAAAGAACTTTCTAAAATAGACGAGCAAAACAAGGCCAAAAAAGTTTATAGTTCTCCCATTGGCTAAGTAAGGGTTTTTGAGGTTTATAGCGTTTCGACCGGTTTAGGGGCATAGGGTTTCGACTTTACGGCTTTGGGGGTTTAGGGCTTGTAAGGTTTTTTGCGGGCTGTTTAAGGGTAAGCGGTTAAGGGTTTTAGGGGGCTGCTCGGGTGTTATTTAGGGTTTGGGGCTTGTGGAATCTGAGGCTTCAGGGGCTTACGGTTTAGGGCCTTTGGGCTTTCTAGGTCTTCCAGGGTTTGTAGATAGAGTAGTCTAGGGTATATACAGCTTAGAGGGTTTAGAGTTTGAGGGGTTTCGTTTTTAGGGAAGATCGGTTTCGACTGTTGGATGTTGGCTGATTTTAAGGCTTACGGGCAGCTCCTTGGCTAAGTTGGGGCTTCTGGCTTCGGCATTGCCAGACCAATGAAGTGAGATCCTCGCGATAAGGTTCGCCCCTAAACCCTACATTCCCTACATCTTAAAACCCTAAACCCCAAAGTTTGAAAATCCTCCAACCTAAGCACTAGACCCTAAATGTCAGAATATGGTTTAGTCGTAGTTCCAGCTCACACGCTCGCACTAGCCGAGAAGACTGCGTGTTTAGGTCCCTTGGAGCCCTGAGAGTAGTGATGCCACGAAATAACTACTAGTGGCTTCTAGGCCAGCCGCATCATCACAACACTTTATAAAGCAGCTCTGCGTATGATTCTATTGACTTGGCGTTCTTGCAATGTCGACGTGGCCCTGTTTGTTGACAAGACTAGGTCTCTTAAATTAGTATAAAATCCTTTTGTAGTTCCCTATGGCCAAAAGAAAACAGGCTCGACACTTCCTATAGTCGCTCGAACCCAGGGCTTGGTGTTCGCTTGCGGCTTTGCATTTCATGGCTTCTGCCGGGATTTAGGAACAATGTCACGGGTAAGCAGCAGCTGAGCTTTTCTCACATGAAGCGGAATCCGAAAGCCCCACATCCAAACGAATCCGCTCACCATTCTGCCATGCATCAGGCAGTAGTTGACATCGGAGAGGCTAAGAGAGAGGAACTGCGGGTTGTGAGACATCTGCTCCTTGGCTCCAAATTCGTGCATCTGGGCTTTGAGACTTAAGTCCAACATAGGTGTTTCGGGGTTTGCTAAACCGCTAAACCCTTACTTTAAGGCACCCTCGGGAACAGTACTTTGCAATTGTTCATGCTCTATATTGATTCTCAGGGTGTTGAGGCGTCAGGGTTTATGGACGCCTACAAGGATGGCTAATTGGCTCGATAAGTCTCTGACGGCAACAGTGCAGTATAGTATAGAATGCTCAAGTCTAGTCCAGTACGGTATAGTGAAATATAGTAGAGGACTACAGTAAAGCGGCATATAGCAAAGTATATAATCATAAAGAGCAGTATAGAACACTAGACTATAGAACAGCATAGAGTAGTACAGAGTAGTATGCTATAGTATAGAGAATAGTATAGAGTCGTATAGTATAGTATAGTATAGTATAGTATAGTATAGTATAGTATAGTATAGTGAAGTCAGTCTAGCGGGGTATAAACGTATAGAATAGCACGGCTAGGTGCCCATCGACCCTGACTAAAAACCTCCATGGCTGTTTCAGAACCTGGCTGCTCATACGTTCTTGGGATGGGCTCTTGTCTGATATTAAAATCCGAACCAGGGATCAGATTAGGATGGAGCTTGCAAGCTTTGCGGTCTGAACAAATTAGCTTGAATGAAACCCTGTTCATGCAAGGCTCCATGGGGTTGGTCGAAACGGACTTCGTCATGATGGCGTCGACATGCGGCTTGATGGCTACTGCCTCAAGCTGCTTTGATACTGGCACAGACTCCCAGCGCAAGGACTAAGGACCTCCTTATCATTGTTAATACCACTATTCTGGCTATTACCATGAACAACATACTTGTGAGAGCATCTTGGTGAGCATTCTTATTGTTGATCTTATGTTACCATTGTTGTTATGATTGTTGCTATGATTGTAATTCTTATTATTTCGAGTAGTGCGCAGGAACAAACCTTCGGGGGATCGTGGTCCCTAACCCGAAAGAGACGACTTCGCAAAGGTCTCCTGGAGCTCGCTGCGCACCAAACGGCGGCTAAAACAACACCGATGACTGCATACCGTGAGTACATCATGTCATCGCACAGCTTGTTGTAGGATAGTAGCATAACGAAGTATATTACAGTAAAGCACATGATAGGGTAGTACTTTAGAGGATAGTACAAGATTAGATAGAAGATCATGAACCACACGCGGCTTTCAATCCGAAGGTGCCAGGTACTCTGGAATGCCGCTGAGCGGATAGTAGCCAGTAGGGGGGATCTCTGCAGCGACCACCTGTCAAGAGCCACGGTTTAGGGTTCAGGTGTCTTAGTCGGTGTGAGGTTCAGGGCTTAAGGGTGTAGGGCCCAGGGTTTAGGTCATGCAGCGTCCAGCAGCATACAACCTGAACCCATTTTCATGCATGCCTGTCCTTGCTTCAGTAACTAGGCATAGACTCCTACTCAGAAGAGCGCTTTATGAGGGGCATCGTCCGGGCCTATAGAGGGTGACAAGCTCAGGCACCATGGCTCTGGTAGACGAGTTTCAAGGTTACTTATTGTAGGAGGCCCGCAGCTTCAACAGCTCTAGTATGAGACACTGTGCGGCACGCAGTGCCCAAGTCTCCTGCGATAACACAAGACCATCTGCGCTGCTTCTGCATTCTCATCAACACTCACTATAGAGCTGCAATAAACGCTAAACCCTGGAAAGGCACCTGCATGTAATAGTTGTTCTTGCGGTCGTACAGCGGGATGAACCCAAAGGCTCCTGTGCCATCAGAAACCCGGGTTAGTCTTTTTACCCATAGGCTCCATGGTAGCTCCTTTTTTGTGGCGGATATTTAGGATCCTATACGGTAACCCCCAAAAAAGGAACTACAATGGAGCCCATGGGTAGGGGATGTTGGTTTGTGCCGTTCTGGCGGAGCAGCGGACTTCGGAGGTGAAGCTTACGCTCAGGAGATCTTGTGCTTGAGCACTACAATGCCGGGTTTAGGGTTCGGCGCTCACACTCGGACAGTCCAGGCATGTGGTCTGAGGTCGGCATGGTGAAACAAGCTCAGGGGATTCGGACTCCCTACACCCTAAACCCACAACCGGACTTGCAGCAACAAGACTTACAGACTCCAAACCTGCGAAGCAGGAAGCGTCCACTAATTCCCCATTCCAAATGTCCTGTGCCCCGATCAAGCTACTCTAGTTGAGGACATCAGGCGAACAGCTACAAGAGAGCACTTGAAGGGGAAGGGTCGGGTTTAGGGTTTAGGGTATGTCGGAGACGCATGGCGTCTCCGGAGTCAGAGATGAAAGGGGTGTGCTACACCCGGCACTCGGAGGGTTGTTGGACAAAGCAAACAAAGAGCTTTCTTGCAGGGTCGGAAATACGGGAAACGGGGGGGACGTTGCCGAAAACAAGGGCAGCAAATGCAACATTAATACTGTTTCAAAGGTGTACCGACTCGATAAGTTTCCTGTCGCTCTGAACAATGGCAGCAACCGTCCTAGAGAATCACAATATCGGGGATTGCTGTGCAATCCACACCCCGAGCAGTCCTGGGTCCATGTGGCAGTGTGCCTGCCGGGTTTCACTGGGTTCCAGATCAAACTTCACATTCAGTCAGCGAAGTGACTACAGGGTCGCAGGCACCACCAAACCCTAAAGCCTTACTGGGGCCATACAATGTGTAAGTTTTTAAGAAGACTCATGGCTGGGACAAGTGCAGCATGCTGCATCCGACCCCGAAACGACCCTGACTTTGTAGGGACGGTTCAGGGTTTACGGTCAAAGACAAGGTTTAGGGTTTTTTCCTCTAGGTTCAGGGTTTGGGTTCCGAGCAGCATAGAGTATGTAAGCCATAACAGTCAACACTGCATAGGGTGGAAGAAAACACCTGTACGACTTCCGAAGCCTATCAACAGAAATTGGCACGTCCATTGCCCTGCCTGCCCACCTGACGGGATTTCTGTTCTCCATGCTGACTGCTGCAAGGTGAGGAACTTGCTACAGTAGGGACTTCAGAATAGACTCAATAGACATCTCTCTAACTGTTCTGATCAGCTCAAGCTACATATACCACATGTCTTCCATGACCTGGAGTACCAAAGCGTGGCAGACAATACTGTCCAAACACAGTGCACAGCATCCACGCCAGGACGCCTAATCCAGAACAAACCCCTACCTGTCATCTCAGGAAGGACATCACACCAGCCAAAGCCGTAGGCTTTCCTTAGGTCTCAAAAACAGTAATCCCTAAACTCACCCCTGCCTGAAGGACGGAAAGACTCTTTGACAGCATGGGGCCCAAAAACTTGCAAAAACTCCACAAACTGAAGGGGCCTGTGCCCCCACCCTGCCCTTGCAGATTATGAGGGTTTAGAGTCTCGGCTTCAGGGTTCAGGACTGCGCCTCCTCGCACTCCTTGGTGAAACCCTTCACGCTGTCGAAGCACATGAGGAAGTGGCCAAAACCGTAATCCTTGCTTGGTTGAGCCATCTCCCCCAACCTTAAACCCCTAAAGCCGTAATCCTGGCTTGGCTGAGCCATCTCCCCAAGCCCCAAACGCCTAAAGCCGTAATCCTGGCTTGGCTGAGCCATCCCAAGCTTGCCCTGTCATGGGAAGTACGGATTATGGTTGGCCAGATAGGACACATAAAAGCGAGGACGAGATACGTGCAGGACTGTGGTCTAACTTTACCTAGCTGCTTATCTATCTATCGATCTATCTATCTAGCTATGTATCTATCTATGCATCTATCTATGTATGCTTCTATGTATCGGTCTATCAAGCCTCCATATCTCTGTAACTATCTATATCTATAGTATATATAGTGCATATATATATATATATATAAATATGGCGTCGTCTCGATCTACGTTTTTTGCACTTATAATATAATCGCAAGGTGCATGTTCTAGTACGTTCATATATACACGCGAATGAGCCGGTGCGACGAACATTAAGTTTCGTGCCCAACTGCCCCGCAGCCCGCGCGGTGCCATGATGACGGCTGCATGCGATGCAGTCTTGCAAAGCTCCCATGTCCAAAGTCTCCAAGTGTGGTGATGCTTTCTTCGGGCCGCTCGCTTTGTACTGCCGGGAAATAACCTGTCGGAAACAGACAACAAAGAGATGGAGGGCACCGATCACGACAAGAGAGTTCGTGGAGTTTGTGTCAAACTCCTTCAAGCGCCAGATAATGGCCTGTGGCGATGATTAGAGAAGAATCAGACATTTACATGTCCTTAACACCAAGCCGGGACTTTCCCCGCATGTGGCCAAGGCTCGCCATAGAGGGTGTAGAAGTCCTGTGGATGCGGAGTGGATGACTCTCAGGTGTCGGTTTCTTGTTGCTCTTGAAGTGCTTCTCTTCTTGCCGTTGCCACCCATCTCTTAAGCTTACGACTACCGGCATCGTAGAATATGCCTGTAATGTTCACCAGGGCTCTGTTCTTTTGCCATCTCTTCCTGTAGTCTCCATTGTAGTTCCTTTTGGGGGATATCCTA
>CAJNDV010035119.1:96480-122761 GCA_905221635.1 Symbiodinium sp. CCMP2456
GGCGGTTTCGCGCCCTTAACACACTCCAACTCAAACAAACCCTAAAGCCAAAACCCCAAAGCCCTGAAGCCTAAACCCAAAACAACCTAAACCCCTAAAAACCCTAAAAACCCTAAAAACCCTAAAACCCTAAAACCCTAAAAACCGTCAACCCCTAAACACCCTCAGCCTAAACCCTAAAGTCTCCCTGCCACCATCCTCTCTGCATCCCCGAGCCGGCCTCATAGCCCAAGAGCTTCTTCATGAACTTCTCGTAATCCGCTCCTTCGGAACGAGAAGTGTTACGACTTCGTCAAGAATATCAGGTTTTAGGGTCTCTAGGGGTCAGGTCCCACGGCGTGTTGCAAACATGCACATATGCATGAGTATATGAGCATGCGGAGGTAGTATTGCCGTTCCTACTTTGTCAACCGCCTATTTGGGGTCCTTGGCGACAGGGTGTATGTGGTCAAATGTCATGTTCCGATTCCGATATGTGGGTGCGGTCACCGGCCCACCCAGCCTCGGCAATGCCCGGAAACCTCCGCCCTACTACATCCACCTCACACCGTTTCTGCATTCGGCCGGAAAAGCCAGAACCCTAAGCCCTAAACCCTGGCTGTGCCGAGTAGTCCCAGAGCCTAGCTCGTGCCAAGACCTCATCCCTCCATCCTGTCGTGTACAGGTCGCCGCCAAAGTCGGGGCACCTGTTTGGTTTAGGATCGATGGGGCCTGGGGGGCTTGTGGGACTTTGGGGATGTTGGATCCGAGTGGTCAGCATTAGGGTGCGGAAAGACGCTGCTTCTTGACCTTGTTTGCGCCATCGGAGGTTTTGGGGGTCTCTTTGGGCGCGCTTGCAGTGTGAGCCGGCAGCTTGCAAGAAAGTGCTTCAACGGGGACACACGCCGGAAAACTCACGGCCTCACGCAAGGACTTCACCGTGAAGTCCATCTGCGGCCGCGCATTTTCCGATTTGTCTCTGCAAAATTGCCGGCCCATACTGCAAGTGCCCAAAGAAACCCCGAACCTCGGTTGGCTGATGTGTTCTACATATAGTCTCCAGTGTAGTTCTGTTTTTTGGTTTCACCAAATTTATTTTAAGGATCCTAAAAGGTAACCCCAAAAAGGAACTACAATGGAGACTATAGGTAGTTCACGTCAAGAAGCTGCTGCTTTCCACACCCCGGACCTTGACCACTCAGAACCTTTTGCGCACCCCAAAGTCTGGAAAAAAACCAAGCCTAAATTCAATCAGGTGTCCCGACTTCGGTGGCGACCCGTGCACGACAGGATGCCTTGAGGAGGGTGAGAAGTCTTGGCACGACTTTGGGCAAGGGATTCCTGGGCCCCCTAGACCCAGTCAACCCTAACTTCAAACCCTAAACCCATACCCAAACTCGTGCCAAAAACCACACATCCTTCCTACACGTGTCCTGTCGTGTACAGGTCGGCGCCGAAGTCTGGGCACCTGTTACGCTCAAGGTTTGGAGTGGGGTTTAAGGCCTTTGGGTTTGGCTGCTTTGCAGGTTGAGTGTTCGGCATTTAGGGAGGGTTTAGAAACCAGCCGCCCCTTGAACCAACTAAGCCTGGAAACTCTATAGACATTCTTTCTGTGGGCACGCAGCTCGCAACTAAGCGGACTCAACGCGATAACTTTACAAATGCAAAAGGACGTCGGGTTGTAGAAATTACTTTGGAACACCGGGTCTCGAGACCTGAGACTAGTGGTCATTCTAATTCTACGGGATGATCTGCACCCAGATTAGCAGAAAACTATGTCTTTGCGGCTTGCTGGAGAGTGGAGGTTCGATCTAAACACCGAAATGCCGAAACCTCATAAACGTGACACCACCTGAATAAGGCCTAAAACATCCCTAAACCATCCTAAACCCAAACCACAATGTCGTTGGCCAGAAGCTCCCTCGAGACAAGACGGCCTGCCAGGGTAGGAGCTGTCTTCCATGCCGAAAGCAGTAACCAGGTACTTCTGAATGACCTCCCGAGAGGCTTAGGGTTTCAGGTTTTAAGGGTTTAGGGTTCATAGTGAAGGGAGTCGTTGGATGAACGACGGAGATGGTTGGTTGAATCTGCTAACTGGGGCATGTTGTGCTTCTTCAGTCTAGGGCTTATGATGTCTCTGATGTAATAAGAAACTACCAATATACTATCACTTAATATAATATCATGCAATATTGACTTTTATGAAAAACATAACATCGTATAGTCTCACATAATCGAATATCATGTAATACTGTAATTCCGGAGATCCAACATTCATCTGGAACCTAGCGGTTCGGCACTTGGCAAAGGGAAGGGTTCGTGCAGACGAGACGTCCTTTCAGCTTTGCATGGCCCTTACAGTACCCCTAAACCGTAAACCCTAAACCGTATAAACCCTAAACCCTAAACCCTACTATAGAGGCTTATGCAACTCAGGACACCGAATGTGTGCGCGGCTCTTCGGAGGTTTACCTAGAATCAATCATGTACTACGCCCCCTTTATTACTAAAGTTGGGATCTGGATCCGTGAGGACAAAACTACTGAGCATTGAGGCCTGAACCCTGCACCCTCAAATCCCTAGGTGGACTTTCAAGCTCTGGTAGCAGCCCAGGTACAACACTGCAAGCAGGATGACTACGCCAAGTCCTAGTGGTGTACTATTGCCCCCTAAACTGTATAGACCCCTAGTATAATCTAGTCCCTAAGCCAAAAAACCTAAACGGGTACCTACTTTCATGGGTGGGATCTGCTATGTAGCAAAGTAGGAAACTAAAAAAAGAGAGTAGGGTATGAGCCTATAGGAACAGTTGGCCTTGAACCTTAAACCCTAAATCCGGAAGCCTAAATGCAAAACCCTAAACCCTTTTCCCTAAACCCTAAACCCTAAACCCTAAACCCTGAACCCCAAGCCCCGAACCCTAGGGCCAGATTCGGCCTGCTGGATGTCGAGGCCTGTCACTGTCACGGCAACTGCCGCTGCCAACTGCAGGTGGTTGGAGTTGTAGGAGTACACCTGGATACAGGAATGTATATGAAGACCTTAATGGTTACAGTACTATAGGGTTTTGAGGTGTGTGGGGACAGAAATCTGGCGCGAACGAAGCTGGCGATGGCTTGTGCATCTGTTAACTTTCTGTTAAACTTTGAGCTGATCCTCTGACTGAGCTTAGTTGCGATGCCTGCAATGCTTTGTAGCATCGAGCCGTACTTCAACGACCAGTCGTCGAGAATCTGTACAGAAAAGTCTCTCGGAGAAGGACATCTACGTGTAAGGTTACGCGGCTTAGAACAGAAGTTCAACAACTTCTCACAGTACACACAGGGATCTGTTGCTTCCCATTTGGGTTCAAGTAAATGCCCAAGTGTTTTCGAGAAGCTGGTGTTGTTTGTGCCTGTACATAGAAACTAAGCTACTCATGCAAGGGCCTTAATATAGGGTTTTGGGGGTTCCTTATTGTATTTATTATGAAATAATACACACGAAGCCCTATTCTAATTATTCAGGCAAGAAACCCTAAACCCTAAACCCTATAAACCCTAAACCGCCTAAACCCCTAAAGAATAGCAGTACTACCCGGACACTGCCGGGTGAGGCTCTTGGACGACGACTCGTCGTCGACTTCGGGATACCAGCTCTCCCTCTCGGCTCAACGCACAGCTCCTAATTCGAAAGGTCACGGGTCAAGGGCTTAAGCTCTAAACTTAAACTCGACACCGAAACGCCGAAAGACACTCCCGCTCAAGCTCAAAAGCTTGCCGACTCCTCACAAACAGACGCAACCACTAGTTCATGCACCCTCGAACGTTCAGCTTGTTGGCATCACACTCACTGAGCCATCTCATCATACTCTTCTCCGATAGTGCAAAGGGGGCAGCAGGAAACCGAAACCCAAATTTGCAGCTGGGCTTGAAGTTGGGCACATGGGGGCCGAACTTCTCTAGCTTCACATGCATGCAACATCAAGAACCCAAGCTTTAACACTCGAGACTCGAGAATGACATCAGAATCTGGCAGTGCGGGGCTTTCTCGCCTTGACAGCTGGTCTTTTGATGGGGGCACACTTGATTTTGAGCGTTTTCTTTGCATGGGGCTGTCGCTGCAACCTTTGGCATGAAGGCATGCAGTGGTCTCGACTATCTTCAAATGCGAATAAGGGAACAGTGGTTCGCCACGAAGCTCGTGACCACCGGATAAGATGCCTCTGATGGCGAAAATCCCGCATTGCGTTGCATACCCTGTTTTGTGGAATGATGGCGGATTGGCCCGATTGCTGAAATCGGATAGTTTAAGTATCCTACACTATGGTACTGTGGCAACTCCAAGCAATTCTGCTATATTCATGTATACTCATATAATCCTCATTACGGATGATAGGGGATTTGATCAAAGAGCATTTTGAAGGTGCAGGAAACTGTCTCAGGCCAGTTTCCGGCTAGCAGACCCTCTGGTGGAGCTGCACTACATCCGGCGAACTTCCACAATTTGCACTTGATCCTCGTTGAAGACCACATACTCTGGCCCTCCGTTGAGGCCCGTGGCATAGACAGAGTCGTATCCTGCCTCCTGCAAGGAACGGAAGCAGCTCGCCCAGTCGCCTCCAGTGAAAGAGCCGAGTGGCGGAGACACGTCGGACATATCAATCATGTCCATTATGTCAACTGGGCCGGCATTCGTCACCATCTCGTAGAGATGCATAGCCCCGACGAGGACCAAAGAAACCACAGCAATCACTGACAAAGCAAGCAGCCAGGGCGACTCACTTAGCTTCCAGTCCTCGTGCGTGCGGCTCGATTGGTCTATGGCCAGAGCTTTACCGACGTGCACATCCGCCACGACCAGGTAGCCCAAGCTGGTCGCCTTGCTCTGCGCAGCCGACTCACTATCTGCAAAGTATATGCCACCACCGACGCTGCCCTTGTCACCAGGAATCATGAAACCATCCTTGCGAATGGCCTCGCCGTGCTCTGTGACATGATACAGACGCTTCACCTCTTGGCCGTAGGTGCCCCGTCTAGGTGGAACAGTGAACCGAGAAGAAACCGGGACGGCACACAGAGCTTGCAGAAGTGCCAGGAACCCTGCGATCAGAAGCAGAAGGCACCTAGATGCCATGTCGGAAGATGCTCCTGGAGTCAGGTCGGTCAGGTGTCCTGGTTAAAGCCCGCAGCTGCCAAATGGAATTGATTTGGGGGTTTCCGAAGATAGGGGACGCTAATATGGCACAAATAATAGCATCCTTATAAAAAGGACGCCAAAATAAGGTACCCTAATTTTCGGAAACTCCCATTTGTCACCTTGAATGCTACGCACAGGAACACACACAGACACACCCGGGCACATTGTACATCGATGTGTAAATCTGTATATATTTATACAATAACATGCCGCACCAAACCAGACCCAACCAGACCAGAATGTATACAAAACCTTACATTTACCTGCAAACATATATAACTGTGTATATATATATATATGTTTATTTATTTTTTTATTTACACATATGGACACACTGGACGTGACAGGAACCCACAGCTCTACAAGCATCTGGAGGCTCTGGATTACATGCGCTGCAGGCTTTTCTAGTACATCCTTGTGTAGATTCGTCGAAGAGTCTAAACCACCCAGGACGCTCACTTTGTACAACATGCCAACAGTCCCAATCTGTTTGTTGACGCCTGTCGATAGATTCTAGATGCAGTTAGCTCCAAAACCCTACCCGGGCCATGCCTCGGTCAGGTCGAATGATGCATGCCAGATCCCAGCGTAAGAAACCCGAACTAAACCCAAAGGAACCCGCCTTCCGAAAAACCGGTGACAACCTCTTTTTGCCCGAAACCTGAAGCCTTGCAACAACTTGCGAATACCAGGCCTGTCCCGGGGTTCCGATGAGCTTTACCTGGCTGATGAATGCTAGCTGAAGACCCTAGACTCAAAGTCGTCAGGCGCATGTGGAGCTATAAGGCTGGTCTTCGCACTAGGCGCGAAGGTGAATGTAGCTATAGGTCGTCGAGATTCATTGAATGCAGTGCGCTCTGAAAAATCTTTGGTCGCCAGTAGCCAGTATGTTTACAGCTCGTGTAGTCTGCTACTTTTAGTACAGGCATATGCGGCAAATATTATCCTCGTCATGAAGTCTGTCAGCAGTGTTCCTTCACACTTCAGTATTATTCCAGAAGTGCAGACCGATGACAAAACACAGGTAGGAAGCCTAGTTGTTGGCTTACCGACAGAGGCTTTTGCAGTGGAGGAAGATACAAAGGAAACACAGGCATTAATGTAGGGGCCTTAGTAATCAGAATAGGGTTTTGGAGCCCTCTATACTGTCATTACAATAAGGAACACCCCAAATTGTATTGGTAATTATTTAGGCCCCTATATTACGTCCTTCTGATAACCAGAAATCAAAATTTTGCGGCGATCCCAACATGAATATCGCAATCAAAGGAAGATAAGTTTCCGAAGCCCAAAACCCCCAACGCCAAATCCGAAACCCCATACCCTAGACCCCAAACCCTATAAAGCCTAAAGGAGTTAAGGAGTTGCTCAAGAGCATGACTGGTGCATACTGTAATAATATAGTATTATAGTGTTATAGTCCATTCTAGTACTATAGTGTTATCGTATTATAATATGTATTATGGTACAGTGGTGTGTCTCATTGAGTTGGACCGAGGCGCGTTCTCGTAGATGTACTTGGCGCAGCCGATGATGCATCCGGACTGCTGGTCGCAAGGCTTGGCGGCCAAGCGTCGGGCCACCACGGCCTCTAGGGTGTAGGGTTCAGGGTTTAGGGTTTGGGTTTAGGGTTTCGGGTTTCGGGTTTCGGGTTTAGGGTTTCGGGTTTAGGGTTTCGGGTTTAGGGTTTACACTCTCACAACTCGGACAAGCCAGGCGAGGATCCATAGGCGCAAAGGTCGGCGTGACACTTGAAGCTTCCTATGCCGGGTTTAGGGTTTCGACTCTCACACTCGCACAAGGCCGGCAAGGCTCCGCATAGTTTAGGGTTTAGGGTTTTTTAAGAAGGAACCCACAACACGTCACGTGCCGGCAAATGCGTGGATGCATTCAAGCGAAACCGTGCTAAGGCAAAATGTGAAGCCAAGAGAGTGCAGCAACCCTAAATTACCCGTTTTTCACAAGGGACTCGGCTGCTGCCCTTACTGCCCAGCTTGACCCACAAGACAGTACTCATGACCGAGATTGCCCTAAACCAAGAAACAAGTCTTTACTAAGACCTTCCCCCGCAAAACGCGCCGCAGTTAGGACTCAGAAAGCCGCAACAAACCCTAGGGTTCCAGTTATCTTAAAGAATAGGTTACTGGGCTACATACACGTTATATGGCTAGTGGCATGTTGTTTGTGTAACTGGGGGTCTGGGGAAAGGCAACCCCACGAACCCGAGGCCTCGAAGCCCGTAGTAGCAAAACGACGAAGCCCCTTTATAGTATAGCAACAATAAGGAACACTAAAGAATTATGATGGTAATTCCCTAACCCTAAACCCTGAACCCTAAACCCTAAACCAGATGGTAATTCGTTCAAGGCTTCTATATTCCAACGTTCAGGGCCCTCAACCTTCTCAGTGTGAACTGGACTTAGGGTTCGGCGTTGTAGGGTCTAGTTTTGTGGTTCTGGTTTGCGGGTTCTCTAGGGTGTAGAGTTTGATGGATCTACAGGGTTTAGGGCTTGTAGGCCCAAGCCCTTTTCGCTTCTGAGCGTGCCTTCGTCTCGTTCGGGCGGTTCGCACGACGCCACTCCCTTGCAGCGCGAGTGTTGGCCTCCACCGATTCGGATTTCGTGAGGTCTGACTCGGTTCTAAGCCGCTTAGGGTTTAGGGGTTAGGGTTTCGGGTTAGGGGAACTTGAAAACTTCGAAGTGATGAACATGTCCTGGGCTTCAGGCTAAGAGTTCTGGCCCGTGCTCGGCACAGCTCTGTGACGTCAGCCGCATTCAGAGGGGGGGTTTAGGGTTTAGGGTTTAGGGGTTTAGGGTTTAGGGTTTAGGGGTTTAGGGTTTAGGGTTTAGGGCTTAGGGCTCGCCTAGTGGGAGCTAAAGCTGGACCTAGTCCGGTGACACCATGCGCATGTTCAGATAGGGGCCGACGCCAGTAGAAACATACTGGCGCTACGAAGAGTCTCGACCCACCAATCCCCCACCTGTCATAATCTCTCATAGCAATCCCTCCTGGGCCCTCAGTTCCAAACGCCCTTATGCCCTAAGACCTTAAACACTAACTCAGGCAGTGGCCTCCTCACCGGGATGGCCATCACCAAAGCCAGAGGTGAAGGTCAGGAGCATGCGGAACCTCGAGCAAACAGGAACAGAGACGCAACACTCTCATCGCTCTGTGATGGCCAGCTTTGTTATTCGAACCATTCTCGGAATTCTGGCGGTGGTTGTTGTTGCCGGTGTGACGGCGATGTTGTATGGTATTGTGGATGCAACAGTGATACGTGTGCCTCTGGTCAATCTAAGGCGGCATCTGCCGTGCGCGTTCCAGCAGTGGTGTTGGAGATTTGCTGCCAAGGAGCGTCACAGTGGAGCGAGGGTCCTGATTGAGCCGTAGAAGGCTCAGGAGACAATATGCCTAAACCCCAGGCCCCAAACCGTTCGTGTTTCCCGGAACTAGTCAGACGGACCCAGACTTGACGCAAAGGCCAAAGCTTTGTCGACAAAACACCGAGAAGACTGTGATGCAAACCCAGAAAAACCTTTGAGTAGTTCTGCAAGGACCCTAATCTAGACGACTACCTATATAGGCAGCAGTAAGCTCACCCACTGAGTAATCGTCGGCTGTCGTCTCATACTCTCGTCGTCTAGTTGCGTCCTTGTACCAACTTGACTTCTCGTAAGCGCTCTACAACAAACAAACCTTCCCGACTCAACCCTGATCAAACCCCACAGCTCCCGAATTTAACGCTGTAGTTCTATGCTCCTTCCGCTTCAGCTTCAGCTCGATCACACTGTTTGCAGCTATACCCGACAAGCGACAACGCCAAACCTAAACCTGAAACCAACTACTACCCCGAACAACAACTCTCAAAAAGAGCAGGGCTTAGGATTTAGGGTTACCCTAAACTCAACCCCAAAAGCCTACACCCACAACGTCACACCCCCCAAACCCCCCTCAACCCGCAACGGTGACGGCTCGTCCTTGGGATCCTTCGTCCACCAAGGCAAATACTTGTAGATCGGGTCGTCCAGGGAGCTAACGGAGCCGTCGTTGACCAGGCCGGCGAACCTGGTAGCCATTCCCTAAGGGTCCATGTGCCCAAATGGGAGATACTTTGACCCCAATGTACCTCTATAAGAACGACTTGAAGGCCAATGTATATACTGTTTGAGTACATGGACCCTTCGGGTATTGTTACCTTCAATCTGCGTTTGGGGATAAAGAACACCACTCGTGAACTGGAACAATCGTAGCACTGTCATGTCTACCATTAGTGTTGTCATCATTATTCGTATCAGCACTAGACTAGTGTTAGCATTATGACTGCGATTATCAAGATTATTTCTATAACTATTATCATTACGTATGCTGTCATTCTTGCTGAAGCCGTTACCCCTGCAATGCACTTGATCGACGCACCGCCTGCAATTGCTGGCGAAGACGACGGGAAAGGCTTCATGGGGCTTCTGACTCACATTGCCAAGGCCGTGGAAGCTTTTTTTTTTTTTTTTTNNTTCCAACTGCAGAACAGCTAGAAGTCCTTGCCAGGGAGGTTTTAGGGTTTAGGGGTTTAGGATTTAGGGTGTCAGGATTTCGAGATTATGAGATAAAAACATCAAACAGGCGCCCAAGAAGGCACAGGGACCAGGTAAACTTCTTTGGGATCCTGGTGTCGCTGAGACTGCAGAGCTCGTTCAATGATCGTTTGATTTGCCATGGGATCTTCAGATGGCTTGAGTGGCAGCAGACACGCATGCAACTTACCTGATTCTAGAGCCTGGACTTGACCTCAAAATTGAAATCACGAGGCTGGCATAGTTTCCGAACGTGCCAAGCATCAGTAACCTTCTGAAACAGGGAACCTCGACATTGCAGGAGCTGCGGCACCAGGAAAAAGTTGTTCTCGCTGGTAATACTAATAGTAATAATCAGAATAATCATACAAATAATAATAATAATAAGAATAATAATAATAATAACAATAATAATTGCCCAGCATACACTCTTACGTAATCAGATTGTTCTGCCGGGGAACATCATTGCCGATGGCCACTTGCTGGTGCTGCCGGTTGGGATCTTCCTGAGCCAAATGCAGGACAGCCGCAAACCTCAATCCAAAGGCCAGAACCCCGCGGCCATAATCCCTAAAGGTCTAAGCAGACCATAAACCCCAAGCAGGGAGTCGACTGGATATGCCCTCCAAGTCTTGCCCAAAGACGTAGTTCGGGGCCCATGGCTAAGATATGACGATGCATATGCGAGTGTAACCACGGTCATACAACGACTTTCCTACCATATCTTCGATCCTTATACTTGAGACCCCCAAACCCTACAAATCCTTTGCCCCAAACCGTAACAAGAAAACTGGAGGTAAATCTGACAGGCTGGCTTGTTCGCTTCTGTTACTTTCGGGGTTTGGGGACATGTTAGGTCTAGGCCTATCTTAAAGGCATTGCGTCTGGGTCTGCAAAGAACTTTTCTGAAGATAGGTGGTGCATAGCGGGTTGTTAGAACTGCTAGAATGATGTGAACAATGGTCGTTTCATGTGACCTGATGTTGGCGACCCCAAACCTCCCGGCCTGTCAATGGCGAAAGGGCCTCATGGTGGCTCTTGGCAGTGGGATCAGCTACTTTACATCCCAGATACAACGTTGCTTCGTATTGTGGCCCCTGAAGTCGGAAGCAAGTGGCGTCTTCAGGGTGAAGTTGCCACCCTCATAAGTGAAGAGCCGTCCGTTGGTGGCATCGCCCACCTTGCGGATTGTCAGGTACGATTCACGACACCATTTCCCTACAGATTTTCAGCCCTATAAGTACGACTGCAAGACTTCATGTCTGTCCTACTACATGGTCGCAGGGTGCAGTCGTATGAGGATAGCCGGTGATAATATATGCCTATGGTGCAGTAGCCGATGTAAGGTGTGCCACCTTGCGATCTTGAAGCTGCCCAGATTGACATGCGAGTTTCTCAGCAGAAGCAGCTTGGCTTCACACCCGTCTGAGGCCTTCATCGTAGGAACCTTTTAGGGCTTGCTATTGTCGAGGCTACTGCCGTGCTTCCCAAACTCCGAGATCTTGCTGAAGGAATGCTCAGGCCTGTGGCTTGATATGATTGCCACGTGTTTCCCTGCAGTCCTGCTTGGGCCTCTAATTTCAAGCTTAAAAAACCTGACGGCTCTGTGATTGAGATAGCCTTTCTACAGTCTCACGTTTTGAATAGGAACATGTATAGAGGGAACCGGACTACGACGTGTCCCATCTCCTACAGGTCACATAGGATCTGTGCTTTTTTGCCGAGAATGCGACTTGTTTCAACTTCCAGTTTGTAGGATGCGCAAGGTTCTTGCCCTCCAGGTCTCCATATCTAATTAACGTAGGGGACAACACAATTAGAATAGGGTTTTGGGGCCCAGCATACTATAGTTATAATAAGGAAGCTATAGGTAATTCTTTCTGCCCCTAGAATAAGCCCCCGACCTCGAAGCCTAGGCTGGTGCATCGCTGGCCACAAAATTGTCTTCATGTCGCGCTTGAAGAGCAGACGGGCGGGGTGCAGCACAGCTCCGGGCCCGTGCATCTAGGGCACTACCAATAGCCGAACACACATCACAGTAGTACTGCAGGTAGCTGATACAGCTACCAGTACGAAGCTGTGATGTCCCGGAGCATCAGCCGTTGGTGCCGAGTTGTGAAACAGATTCCTCATAGTTCGGCCAAGCATCAGCCACGGCATAGTTCGATGTGAACTCCTGGGATTGCTTTGGTTTGTTTAGATGTTATCACTATTATACATACTAGGGGCTAAAGCATGACATTGAGATAGTTATAGGTAATAGCCGAGATCGACAGATGGATGAAAAATGCGATTGTAGCTTTGACTCTGACGATCTGATTGTTGTTTTTGACTCTTACGACCAATGACAGGTTTACACGCATACTGACGCGACATGTACCAACTTTTCTTCAAGGTCCTGATATAATCTTCGCAACACTAATCAGCAAGCATCCGTAAGCACCCAAGATAAACACGAACATGTGAACAAAAAACCAAAGGCACGGAGGATCTATGCCTTCTCCGCTTCCATCCCCCTTGAGCTGCACAGGCACCAAGCATCTTGCTGCAAGGAGCAGTATCTTAATTATTGAGCCCCCTAAATTAATTTAGGCTAAATTATTTAGCTTTCAATCGAGGCTGCACAACTCGTCACGCATGCCACCGTCAAGTCACTTCAAGCCACATTCTCGCGATGTCTTGGCAGTTCTCTACATTCTTTCCTAGGTGTTAGGCCCAGCCCTAAACCCTACTAGGCAAAGCCCGTCGTTCCGTCAGACACAACGCAGCCTTCAAGGGGTGGAGGGGCTTGGCTGGTCCGGTAACTGAAAGGTGGTCTAATTGTTGTCGGGTTTCGGGCTCAGGGTTTTATTCGATTTGTCAGTTCAGCGGGAGCTGGATGTGCTAAGGGCCCCTCCGAATCAGCATCCTAAAGAGGCCGCATGCTAGCTGTTCTCATATAAACAGCGGTAGTTAGCCTGTTACATGAATTCCGAATCGGGTCGCAGCAGACACGACAACGTCAATAGCCATGGCAATGACAAGTTAGCTTCAAACGATGAGCACCGCAAAGTTGAGGTCAAGGGTCCCACTGCTGCAGGATTTGCTTCAGCGGCTCCCATGCTGTCGCATCTGGAACTTCCCGGACGGGCGCAGGCGCGCCACGGATGCCCACCTTTTTCCCGTGCTCACAAGGACACTGCGCAGCTTTTTGATTTCGGGTCCCTTCCACCGGTCGCAGGATTTTCGGGGATCTTATAGAATTATGGAGGTCTTACCAATAGTAGGACAAGGGTTCAGTGGTATGTGTATATATATATATATACACATGTACCAAAGGCCTGCAGTAAGCCGAAACATATCGCAAGGTTTCCGTATGGATACTTGCCGAACAAAGACGCCAAAGAAAGACGCCAAAGCAACCTAAAGAGCACATCCTGCCCTCTCGAGGCACCCAGACCCGTGTTCAGCCCAGATAAGCTTCAGCGCCTGGTCCCCAAGCTTCCAGATGCAGCAGCCATACTTCTGAACCACCAGGGTGATGGCAGCCCCCGCCAAGAGATACCTTGTTAGCAAATTATCAAGCGATCATGTTAGCCGGCAGGAAAAGTGAATTCGAATTCTTCGACTACCTCATCGTAGCAGTAGCAGGCCATGGTGGAAGTCGATAGGACCGCGTCTAGTCATCCAAACTTCAAGATTTAAGGTCTACAGAACGGCACCACTTCTTTAAAGGCTTGTCTCAATAAACTGACTGTGGTCTATTCGGAGATCTCAAATACCTCAGATACACAAGACCCTCATTACATGCCAGGGTGCCACGGTGCAGGAGACATGGCCGAGAGCTATAGTACGTCCGGAGTCAGGCTGGCTTCTAGCTTCTAGCTTCTAGCTTCTGAGCCACAGCATCGCATCGGTGTAGGCAAGATGAGAACCCAGCTTATAAATAACAGTTCCCATCATGAACCCTAAGTAGCTCAGGTAGCCGAGACCACGAGGCACATGTGGAGCTCAAGGCAGGGCTCCAAAATGCAGTGCTGGTCTCGCTTTTCACATCTCAGCATGTGGAATAGGAGGCAGCACCCTAAACCCAACACTAGAATCCCTATTTATTCCGTCAGTCTCTCGCGGGAAGTCAAGAGCTGCACTGCACGCTGTGTCCCGTCCCTTTGCTCTAAATCTGTTCCGCCCCTCCCCCGGGCGGTCTCTCGCTCTGAATGTTGCTTGCTCTCCTGGTGGCGCTTGGGGCCAGTGGCTAGTTTATTCAGTCGGAACCCCTTTGTTTTTACGGACTTGAAATATCAGTCTTGGCTTAATTAATTGTTGCGTCATCTACATGCATCGAGCATTAATTGAACCTCGAGCCTTCTCCTTCTAAGAAAGGGTCGCGACACCACCCCATCCAATCGAGCGCAGGCGAAGCCTTCTTTGCCTTCTTGCTCCCGGCAGGGTACTTCGGTGGGTTCTGCTTCGGTGCCTCAGAGCAGCAATGCTGACATACTCTACTCAACTAGATTATACCGTACTATACTAGGCGATACTGTACAAATATTACACTAGAAAATAATAGAACAAAGCACAATGCAGATGCAATGCTGTCTAATGCATAATGGCAAAAGATCACAAGGTATGGTACACCATCATATAGTCGGTCTAACACAGCTCTAAATATGAACAAATACACACACACACACACATATATATATATATATATATGTATATGTATATATCTATATGTATGTATATAGATGTATATATAACTATTTATATATATAGTTATATATAATCATATATTATATATACATGTGTGTGTCTATACTTATTTATTTATTTGACGCCCAATCTGTGACTGTAACTCCGATGCTGACTCCCGGAGAAGTGGTTCTGAGCTGTGGTCCTGCCGCAGCCTCCAGCCGGAGAAGTTGCGCTGATGTGGGTATCGAGTTTTTGCAAACGCATTGGATGGCTTAATTCGGGGTGGAAAGCTGGGCAGAAACGAACCCCAATCTCTAAAAATCTAATCTAGCCAATCCAACGCACTAAACCTTAGTCATCCCACGTTCGCAACACACCTCGGCCCCGTACATCGTCGATCAGCAAAAAGTTAAGATCGGCATGCTCTGGCAAGATGACCTCGATTGTTTAAGTTAGAGGCTTTTTTTGGCACTCGCACTCGAACAACGTCAGGGGCGACTGCAGCTTAAGGCTTGAGGTTCTGGAAGCCTTCTGCGGGGTTGTCATTCGATTTTTGCAAGGGAGCATGGATTAATACTGAACTCCAATTGGAACAGGGTCCCTGGGAAGATTCCTGTAAAGGGAGCATGGAGGTCTTCGTTTGAAAGTTTGAACAGAAAAGGGCTTGGGTTCCTTCTTCCCTCACGAGCTTGCATCGGGTGGCTTAGGCTTTGTGAAACCTCGCTTGAAGCATGAAACCCTAACCCTAAACCCTAAACCCTAAGCCCGGAACCCTAAACCCTAAAGCCCTAAACCCTAAGCCCTAAACCCTAAACCCTAAACCTAGAACTAAATCCTGAGACCCTAAGCCCTGAGAAGACCTTGAGTCTTGCACCACTTGGAGGCCCACGGGACTTAGTAATTAGGGTAACTCCATTTAGGGTACTTATAACTCTACTTATAACCTACTTACTAAGTCCCCTGGGCCTCCAAGCAAGACCCGAAAGGCCAAACTAAGAAGCCGAGGAGCATAGCGAATATTGGCCCCGCGGATGGACCTGAGCTCTGCCCTCACATGGAGGGTCTGAATATTTAGAGTAGGGTTTAGGGTTTAGGGTTTAGGTTTTAGGGTTTAGGGGCCATCCTATGGGGGCCCAGAGTAGGGTTTCCATAAGGGTTCCGACCACATCATGTGTTGCAAATGTCTGCGTGATTTGGAAGCTCTGGCTTTGCGTAGTTATAGCTACAGTAACATTCAGCTTTCGTTTGCCCGACGCCCTTGTTTGTAGATTCAACAGGCGAAGTCCTACCGCAAGAAAGAAGTCGTCGGAAAATATACATACGTACCTGAAGCCCCAACACCTTCGGCCCGACAGCACGCCAGCCGAGGAACAGGAAGGCCATGTTCACTGGGTTCTTGTGCCGGACAGTGACCCGCACCTCGACAGGCATCGAACATCGGAACCGGGAGAGCACCGGGTTTGAGAGCAGCTGCTGCCGCTGCTTGGGCGCAGAATACCCCAACCCTCCAGGTACCTAAACCATAGAGGGTACAAGAGCCCCAGGGCTCTAAAAAGTAGGCACAAGGAGGGTTAGGGATAGTGTAGGGTTTGGGGGTGTTGGGTTTTCAGGGGTTTGAGTCGGCGGACCTGTGCGTCAACCCTGAAGACAGCAACACTGTGCTCTGAGCCCGGACCTGCTTCAAGTGCGTATTCATGGAGGTGTCGACCTCGCTGAGAGCAGCTGCGGAGTAGCGGCAAACGAACGCTGAGTTTAAGACTCTAGTACTCTAGTTTCGCGGATCGCATGAACTGAGTCCGACCGTGAGCTCACAAGCGTGAAAAAATGCATCTTCATTCTTTAGCACATGGACCCAATCACAAGCTCGAGCATGCAGACTGTCAGTGACCGCGACGACGAGGATGGCGACTGTAGGGCAAACACTGCCAGCTGTTTGCTCGTGCGCACGATCAGCGACATCCTCATCAGCACCATATCAGTTGCCACCTGTAAGCATCGCCATCAGCATCGCCAGGGGACAGCTCTGATCATCATCGTTATGGCAGGGGCAGCAGCAGGGGCAGTGGCAAGGAGTGAAGGGGTCCACCAAGTCCACCAACCAACTGGACAACTAGGCAACCAAGCAACCAACCAACGAATCAGTACCGACCGACATCAGCAACAGCCACAAGAACGACAATAGCAAACGATACAGAAACAAGTAGCAAACCATGACCGCAACCGCAACCACCACCAGCAACAACAACGAAACGATCATCAACAGCCGCACTGCCACCACCGCCACCGCCTCCAACAACCACCATCGCCGCCGCCCGCCGCCTGCCGCCTGTCGCCACCAACAACACCACCATCATCATGGCCTGCATCATTACCCGAATGTCGAGCAACACCTTTGCCATTGGAACTAGAATTGTCGTCTGGATCATGGATCGATGTCTGTTGCAAGGCCTCGGCATGTTCAGAAGTGCCCATGTTGCTCATGATCCCGCTCTCCTGTGCCAGGCTCTTCTTCGCCACAGGCATCGTCACCATCACCGAAATCATGATCAGGATCCTCTTGACCATGACTATCAAGAATGGCCAACGGCATCAGCATCATCATCATCATCATCATCACCAGCAGCAGCAGCAGCAGCAGCAGCAGCACGATCCTCGTCACGCTTCACCGGAGCACCTTCATCATGATTAGATCCTCTCTGGGCTTTAAATAATTTCCGCGTCGTAAGCGGCTCTGTATGTAAGCGTCGCACGGTTGGACCAGCGACTCGAAATTTTGAGTCTTGATGCTCGGCACAAGGGGCTGCTTGGGCACTGAGCCGCCGGCCGCTGTGATAGTGCCCTGCACTTGCGTGCCATTCTTGAGCTCCATGGTTACCGTCTCATTGACCTTGCAATCTGCATCGGTGCACCGACAATGGCATCTAGGCTTGGGACGCAATGCGCACGTCCTACTGGCCTACTACGCTCGGGTCGTACGGCCGCTACGGGTTAGCAACGGCCCAAAAGTACCAGAATACTGGTCTTACAGTGAAGTATCTCACAGGGCAATCTTTATGTCATGTAGCATGGCGTGGGCCCTTCTACCCTATAACCCCACGAGAGCCCTATAAAACCCAATACAAAGCGCTCCAGTCACCCGACGCCCTCTTTGATTCCCTGAGGCGCAAGCCATCTTACCCAGGAACCTGCGCAAGGAGCGACTATAGGGTTTGGGGGCAGAGTATAGTGAAGTTACAGCGATCTAGAAGGCCCAGGTCTACATGGGGCTTTAATTCTGGGCCCCATAGTAGTTCCTTTTTGGGGTTACCTTATAGGATTCTATATATGATCCTTTTTGGGGTTACCTTATAGGATTCTATATATGAACCCCAAACAGGAACTAGCTTAGGGCCTATGGGTAGGGTTTAGGTACATGGGTGGGGTTTCAGATTCGCTGAGAGCCTGAGGCCTGGCGAGGGCTTTCTCGGTTTTGTGCAGGGCAAGGCATCCAGAAGCCAGACTCTGTCGAGGTCATTTAGGGTTTAGGGTTTAGGGTTTAGGGTTTATGGGTTTTTTGGCAGCGCAATCACTCTGAGGTCATGGGTTTAGGGTTTAGGGCATCGGGGGCACTCGAAGTACTCGGTGCATGAGGAGCCCATGTTTCGGACGAAAGGGTTCATTGAGCCTACAGTGATACAAGCAGAGAGATGGTCAGCACGGCGACATCGAACATCATCTCGTCCATCCACCCATGCATCCATCCATCCATGCATCCATCCATCCATGCAACTCACGAATTTCACGCATCAGGGCGGCCGGACGACAGCTAGGACACTCTGCAGCTGCTGTCACGCTAGACAAGAAAGTTGTTCCGACTGGTCACCAACACCACCCACACCCCGAACCAAAACCCCCAGAGTCTGAAATATCAACTTTTGCAAAGATTCAATCACAATCCTTGCTACCGAGCGGTCTCACTGTTACCTAGAGCCGATCAGCCAAAAACCAATGCCCTGAAGCCGACACTCAGACACCCCCATACCCGCCCTCCCAAATCCAGATGACCCCTGCCTGTTGAGCTTCATGGCTACCCGGAGCGCGCCGGCTCTTGCTTCCAGGATCCAGCGCGACAAGAACCCACCGCGATCGATGTCTAACTAGATTTTCCATGCTTCAGTATGGCTTCATTGCTCGATGTTGCTTGTCCTGCCGCGCGTTTACAGCATCTCACCGGGAAGGCATGACGCTTTTTACCTGGCTTCTGGAGGCTTGGAGGCGAAGGAACTCTGGCCAGGGTGCAGCAAATCAACTGGAAGAGCGTTGAGTCTGACGATGGCATAACATGGAAATACCTGCGTCGTTTACCGGAGCTGCCGTCTGAGGGGCGGCGTAGATGCTCTACCTTCCGCCCTTTTGCCTCAGAGCCGAAAGTTCTGATCCCTGCCGCTGTTGTTTCGCGCGAACCATCGGCCGACAAACTCTCGATTTTCCACTCCTAAAGGGTTTAGGTTGTAGGGTTTGGGGGCAATGGCGACATTGTCCGAAGAGCCTTTCTCTTCAGGACATTCCGAAACCACCCTACCAGGCTCCATGGACCTTCGATCACCAGAGGGCTACCAAGTCCTCGTCGCACAAACGCCGGTTCGAGGCCCGCGCAGATTTGATCTGGTCGGCAGGCACAAAGAAGAAATGCTGCCTTGGCAACGGTAGAATCGTGCCACTACTGCGCATTTCTTTTTAAACACCATAGTAAGGCAACTGTATTAGTCAAAACAGACTCTGGCAGCGGTAACTGAAATTAGACTCCCTCGCAAGAACCCAGACTAGCTGCCAGGAGATACGTTTCGACTTTCATCACAACTCGGCGAACCTGCAAAGGCATTCGACCTGAATCACTAGCAACACTATGCTTTAGGGTTCTTTATTATATAGTTATAAAGACAAATAAACAATACCAACATAGTCCCGCAACCCTGTCTTTTTCAGGCCTTACGTTTCAGGCTCCACAGAGTCGGGGGCTTCGTGCTTTGGGTTGGCATGTCATGAAGATGCAAGAAGCAGGGTTTGGGGGTAGTTTATGGCCAACTTCGCTCCAATGAATCTCTATGTGCCCGGGGCGGGTGCGACATACGAAACCGAGAGTAGAAACTCTTATTTGCCTGATGCCTGGTCGCCACTGGATTTTTGAACATTGCTGCACCGTCTTCCTTGGCGCCAGTATCGAGGCTAGTTGTTGACTACTATGAGTACTTCTTGTACTACGGCTTTTAGACTGGCATCTATCCTGAGGACAATCTGTTACTCACATGTGCCATGACTCAGACCGACATGGGCCGTGCAGGGTTGAGAAGGCAGTAAGCAATAACCGCATACGTCCATCATAACATTGACATCTTTGACTGGGACTTGTGGTGAAATTGCTTTTGGATAAACCTTAATTTGGGCCCTGTAGGACTGTAGTAATAGCCTGAGAGATTATTCGACTTCTGCTGACACTGCGCTTTTTCAGCTCAGCGCGATTGCTTGCAGGGCATACTTCAGCAGCAGTCCCCGTTGCAGATGGCCGTCTGGTATTGACAGGTGGAGCTCGAAAGCACTCATGGAGTTGAGGCCAAAATCGAGCAGGATTTTTCCTGTCCGAGCCAACTGTCCCACAACCAGTAGTACGGTATGTCGCTTCCGGTCCAGACGTACAGGTTTTCAAGGGTTCGGATAGCTTCCGTTCCACCTTTTCCGCGAAATTTGGGTCTTTAAACCTAAGTCAAAGGAATGAAGTTACAGTTAGAGGGAATCGGAAATGAGATCAAAAGAAAGTTCCAAGAGGTCATGCTGGCATCGTGCTCATATAGGAGGCTTTAATATCAGAATAAGGTCTTGAGGTATATGAAGGGTATACTATACTGTTATTATTTAGGCCATCATGCAAGATTCTTGCTCATCATTCAGGCCCGTGAATACCATGCCTACCAAAGTTTACACCGAAACCAGACATACATGAGAGCACCATGTTTTGGAGATCACCGGAGATTTCCAAGAAGTTATGCTGGCATCTTGCAAATGTGGGGGCCTTAAACATCAGTAAGGCTGCCGGGCATATCAGCGATATATTATACTGTGAATATTTAGGGGCCGTAACGACAAGCTCTTGCAAATGATTCAGGCCCCTATATGGCATGGCCTTCTCAAGTATACAGCACAGTTCACCGAAACCATACAGACATGATAGCATCAGACTTTCTGAGATCGCCAAAAATTTCCACGAGGTCATGCTGGCGACCTGCAAATTCATGTAGGGGCTCTAGATATTAGAATAACTAGTGGCGATGCCTACTCAAGTATACAGCCGAACATACCGAAACCTTATAGTTATAGGCATGATGGTATCGCTTTTTGGAAGCCGAGCATAGCAGCATCCAGGTCTACAACTTTACTTGCCGGAATGTCGAAGCTGGGCTTTTGGCCTCATACCATGTGGGAGCTCACAATGTGAGAATGATCCACCACCGGGATCTGCGGCCGAGGGCCGAATGGGTTCATGGTCTCGGGAGTGTTTCGACTCGCACACTCGCACAGGGCAGGCACGGATTCCAAGCGACAAGTCCAAACCAGAGACATTAACTACACAGCTGCGGACGAAAACCCAAACAACAGCATGCAAACCCGCATAAGAACATGCAAGGACCTCTAGTCTGTAAGTTGCGGGGATAGCACGGATGTGACGGTAGGACTCTTGGTTAAAAAACAAAAAGCAGGTGGCAATGTCAGCACATCTTACAAAGCACAGTAACCCTAAATCCTACCCTGAACCCCAAACCCTAAGCCGTGAAACTGTAAATCCTAAAGTAGAAGGGTGTGGAGACTAAAGATCTGGCACTGTTTCCAGTGGCGGAGGACACGCGTGTGGCCCTCGAACCCTATCCCGAACCGGGCCAGAATCGGTTTACGGGGGTTTTGGGTTTGAAAACCCTGAATTATCCTAAACTCTACCTGGGGATCATGGGGTCATAACCCACCATCCCTATGCCCGCTGAACCGCTGCAAAACCCAGTCACAACGAGGTCGAAACCCATGGCCCCGTGCCGAAGAGCATCAGACAAACAGATAGCCGCCTGCCTGCTGCCAACTGATCTATTTTCCTCGCTGGGTTGAAGGGGAAGGTAGCACACTCGCAAAAAGAAAAGCCTGCCGATCCGGGCCCTTGCAACGCAAATCCTAACCGATACGTCCTACGTTACCAGACCCTTCGAGCAGACCAAAAACCACAACCTCAAAGCCAAAACACCTGTGCCCTTTGCACTGGAATCTGGTAACCATGGACGGCTTGGGTGCTGGGCACCGTCCAGATCCTAATTGAAGCAGGCCGATACTTGCAAAGTTCAGGTCAGTTTAGGGTTTAGGGTTTAGGGGTTTAGGGTTTAATTAGGGTGCAGAATCGCATTCGAACTTCTGGCAGTAAGCAGCTGGCAAGGCTTATGGAGGCAAGATGCCCCCAAAACGACGCATGCATCTGTCGGTACGGCTAGAGCCCCGCAAAGCCAGGGCAGCTTGTGAATCATGGTACTGCCTCAGACTGCATTTATTATAGCTCCTCTGTCTATTGCCTCAAACCTGGTAGCTTCAGGTTTTGAGCATTTAGTGCCCGAGCTTTCTTTTGTCCACCCGATGCCACAAAGGCCAGACGAGGTTAACTCTATCGGCCCCTGGTGGCGTGGTATAGCTCCGCTGCTAGTTCCGGCGGGCCGAAAAGCCGGATGCTCGCAAAGTCGGGCCTCGTCTGCTCAGGCTCTTGGGTTTCGGCTCTCGCAGCTTCGTCCCGACGTGCTTCCTAACCTCCATGGTCGCCTCATAGTCTTGTTTCAGTCTCTTAAAGCTTCAAGCATCGAACCTAAATCCACTCAAGCGCAAGCCCTCAACCATGCCAGCCAAGCGTAATGACCCGCTAGCTACGATCATGGCGATTAAGTATGTACATACGTTGGCTCGTACGTTCGTATACATACATACATACATACATACATACATACATACATGCATGCATGCATACATACATATATACATACATACATACATACATACAAACATACATACATACAACATACACGTACACGTACACATCCACATGCATGAATACATAGACATATACATACACATACATACATAATTACATACATACCTACATACATACCTACATACATACATACATACATACATACATACATACGTACGTACGTACGTACGTACATACGTACATGCGACCATGCACGCACACGTAGCATATATGTCAAAACACATATCTCCATCCATCGATCCATCCATCCATCCTGCCAGTCTTGAGAATGATACAGAGGAGCAGAGCAAGCTCTGATATCATTGCTAGACACTCCAAAGCAAAGTCATTATGTCCGATTTGCACTAGGCCAATGGTTTTGTGGTGTTGGAACTGTGATGCAAGCTGTTTTGGCCGGCAGCCGGTCAGTCAGAACGGACTGAGATCCTCATGGCCTCATCCGGCGAGCATGCATGTATCTTCATTGTTAGTATGTTAGTCTCGGTCCGTGCAAGAAGACTAAGTGAATACGTATACATACATACATATATATATATATATACATACCTGTTTGTGCATACTACACCATGAATGTGGGACGTGCGCTTCTATATACGAAACTATGCGAACCCATGCATGCAGCCACAATTGCGTTTGCATGCATGCACGGATGGGTCGATGGATGGACGGATGGATGGATAGAGGATGAATGGATGGTTGGCTGAAACCTAAGAACCCAAACCCCAAACCCCTGAACTACCCTGAACCTTAAACTCTAAATGTTGCGGCCGGGCAGTCGCCGGAATCCAAACCACAAATACCCGAAGCACTGCGGACATGTGGCTGTCGCTGCGTTGCCAAGGAGAAAGAGCCGTTCGAATACGCCATTGCCAAACTCGGAGGATGTTGGACCGACAACTCGACTTTTGCCCACAAGGCAGCGTTATTGAGGTTTTGCCCCATTTTAAGACCCTAATTAAACCTGAGTCTACTGTTTGCTTAGTTTCCGAGATTGAATCGCGATTTGTCCCGATTCCAGGGCTTCCAAGCCGTGGGATAACGATGTCAGCGAAGTTTAAACTGCCATTATGCTGTATTTGCTGGCAGTTTTTTCCGCTTCGGGGACTAGGGTTTCGCAGAGGGACTTCGCAATGCCGGATCGAAAGTAAATATCGGCTGCGAGTGGGCACGGCCATGCACCCTTATCCCTAAACATAATTTAGGGTATCCGATTGGGAGTCTGTAGAGCACTTTGAGGGTTCTTCCCTCAATGAGCAAACAACCGCTGCATGCAGAGTTTCCTGCACAATTAACAACAACCACAACCACAACCACAACCGCAACCACAACCACAACCACAACCACAACCACAACAACCACGACAACACCGCAACCACAACCGCAACAACCACCACAACAACAACAACGACAACATAAAATCGACAAGAAGACCTCCTGATCTGCTCAATGGTCCGTTTAACCCTATAATACATATATATATATATGCACAAACCCTTGCAAAGCCTATTCCAAAAGCTGCATACAACCAGAAGAGCTCTTACACCCTCAACCCCAAACCTGCCAACGAAAGCTCCCTTGCACATGGGTACTTCTCTAAATTGCTTTCTTAGGTCCCCAACATAGTACGGCACTCTTATAAGAAGGAGCCTAAAAGTGACCCTTTTGAAACCGGACTTGATGACTGCCAGCATTGCCTAGCTTAAAAATGACCCTAAACCCTAAACCCTAAATCCACATCGAAGAGGCTTGAAGATGGGGTTGCAGGCACTCGGCTCCTTTGTTAAAAGGAAACTACAGGTGGGGAGTTTAGGGTATATGGGGGTTTCCGAAAATAGGGGACCCAAATATAGCACCCTAAATAGCAGGATCCTTATTATAAGGACCTCAAAATAAGGTGCCCTCTATTTTCGGAAACTCCCATATAGAGCTTCTGTAAGGCTTCCATGAGGTATATAGACCTTCTATAAGGCTCCTATAAAGGTAACTACCCACCTGAAAATGCCCTAGACTTTGTCTGAATCTCGGTGAAGCCCCCAGCCCAAAACCTTAAACCGCTGGCTTAGGCCGGCTTAGGGTTTAGGGTTTAGGGTTTAGGGTTTAGGGTTTAGGGTTTAGGGTTTAGGGTGCTTAGGGTTTAGGGCTTGGGGGCCCAAGACCTTAAGCCGATGGCCTAGGTCCACACAACGACTTCAGACGGTGGAAGCAAGAGCCCCCCTACCTTTTTTACCCTAAACCCTAAACCCTAAACCCTAAACTAGACAAAGTTCCTTTTTTACACAGGCTTGATTGGAGGTCTTTGTCTAAACTCTAAAGTTGACTCTAAATAACAACTGAAGAAATAAGAACCCACCTAAACGGACCCACCCCCTAAACAAAAAAGACAAACCAAGCGCCGAAACCCTTTCCAGCTGTAGGTTCAACATGGGTGACGGAAGCAAGTTTTGCGCATCGGGCTCAGAGTAGAACGGCTTAGGATGTACCCCAGGTCGTTTTTATACCAACCTTAAGCCCTAGCAAGACCCCAGAAGACAAACGAAACTTGGAGGTCACAGTAGTGTTTAGGTTTTTTATGCTTATTAAGCTGAGATCAAGCCGTAACCCAAAGCTGCAAAAGCAAAGCGGCACTCTGGCAGAAGCTTTGCCGACATTTTCTGGGTTACTGTTGTTTGTATGTTAAAGACTTCCAGGACTGCACAGTTGTCACGGTCATAGCGGCTCATAGTTGATCTTTCATAGTTCATAAAGCTGTTCATACTTTTGCGATGTCCAATTGGTTGATGCCTGCCCCTTACCATCCTCACCCTTCGGATCAAAGGCACGTGGGCCATGCTGCTTCTTAATTCCTCTTATTTCCTGTAAGTACGTAAATACGCACTAGTCACGACTTGCAAAGGCAGGCCCCCCCACACCATGTGCCTCAAAACACAGAATCAATTAACCCCATCCCTCATCTCTGGATCCTGAATCACTAACCCCTCATATCCCAGCAGATACATTTACGTCCGAGATTCGTTCAATGTCAACTAGGCCCCCAAACCCCTAAACCCTGAGGCCCAGGGGACTTAGTAAGTAGGTTATAAGTAGACTTATAAGTACCGTAAATGCAGTTACCCCCAGTTACAACCCTATATATATATATATATACGACTTACTAAGTCCCCTGGGCCTCCAAGTAGGGCCCTAAACCCTAAAATCCTAAAATCCTATATACCCTAAACCGTAGACCCCTTAAAGGAACCCTTATGACAGTATCTGGGTTTTGGGTTTAGGGCCTCCAAGTAGTAGCAAGCCTACTCCCCGGCTCCTTGCATCCTGGGAAGGTCACCAGCAGATCTCCCTCCTGGAAGGCATCGCAGCCCATGAAGTGAGCATTCATCGCCTGAGCTTTAACGGTTTAGGGTTTAGGGTTCAGGGTTCAGGGTTCAGGGTTCAGGGTTTAGGGTTTAGGGTTCAGGGGTGTTTTCGTGGTTTGATAGAGACATGGCCTCGGCACGCATGGCATAACTATGCATTACTTGCCGCAACTACAACTATTTCCGCACTGGTGTTGCTGCTATTGCCACTGTTACTGCTACTGTCACGATCTGTTACTACCACCACTGCTACTACTACTACTACTAGTACTACTACTACCACTACCACTGCCACTACCACTACTACTACTACGACGACGACGACTACTACGACTACTACTACTACGACTACTACTACGACGACTACTACGACTACTACTACTACTACTACTACTACTACTACTACGAATACTATGACTGCTTTCGCAAATTCTTAAACTTTTGGAAATCGCCGGCCCGGCACTCTGTGTTTTAGCTAT
>CAJNDV010035120.1:972-13155 GCA_905221635.1 Symbiodinium sp. CCMP2456
CCAAACATCATGCTTGCCAGGACAATGTGCGATGTAGACATGAACGGGTATCCCACACACCAACAATGAACACAAAACCCTAAAATCTGGGGATGTAATGACTCCAGGAGCGTCCATCCGATGGGCCTGGATGCGGAACTTTCTGCCATCCCAGATGCCGATGTCCGAATTCACGCCGTCCTTGGCTTGTATAGCCTTACCTATTAGAATGGGGGTGTAATGCATGAACAAATTGTTACGGAGACCTTGATTCGACCAGAAACAGCGGTGTCTGGACCACTGTGCTAGAGAGGAGGCTTTGGCCAGAAGCACTCCCCCCGAAGCTACCATACCCCGGTCAACTATTCACAAGCGGCCCAGTGCGCGAGGTTTGCCGATGTTTGCCCCAGGCGAAAAGTACCGTGAGTCAGCGTGATGATAAGCTGCGGACCGGTAACTATATACTTGATAAACCTTCGCAACCACAGTTTCCGCGGCACGAAAACTACTTACTCATAACCCAACACAGAACACGTTGCGCAAATAACACAGCCAAATCCCAAACCCGAAAACGTCATACCCCCGAAAAAAAACCTCTACAACAAACCCTAAACCCTAAACCCTAAAACCCCAAACTAAAGCATGCCCCCTGTGGGGCCAGGGGACGTCTCCGGCCTGCGGTTGCAGCCCGAAGTCTCTAGCGAAGCCTGGGCTGCTTGTGGTTTAGGGTTTAGGGTTTAGGGTTTAGGGTTTTTCCTCGTGGCTTTTTGGGTGGGCCTGTTTAGGGCTTACCCATAGGCCCTAAAGTAGTTCCTTTAAGGGTTCATGTATAGAATCCTATAAGGCAATCCCAAGAAGGAACTACTTTGGGGCCTATGGGTAGGGCCTAGGAACTAGGATTTACCGCAAGAGCCTGCGCATCGTGCTGTCACAAACCCTTGGGCCAATTGAGCCGTGCGTAGGACTATCCCACACCGGAATACCTCCTTCTTCCCCCCCCCTTCCCCCCCCAACTCCCCGCCCTGCCAATCGTCAACTGCGCATTGAGCCGTCCACAGAAAGATCTCACCATTCCCACCCTTTCGGGATCTCAAGTCCCAGGCCCAGCTTGTTCGTCCTCGACGAGTAGACCTCAGAACTGCGTCGAATCCCAGGATTCCCCAGCGCAAGGGCCGCACTACGAGGTCACGTTCCTGCGCCAGCCAACCGGCCACAACGGGTGCTTGTCAGGGCCTCCACTTCATGCCTGAAGCCCTTAAACCGACCAGCGCTCAGTCCTCGAGCGTGTGCGCCCTGTGGGCGAGCTATAGCTTGCTAAATCTGCTTTAGCAAAAGGCGCGACCGCTGACGCCGCCAACCCCACCCAATTCCGAGTTTTGTTGGCGTAATTTTAGGGATAGCCATGGGGAGCCACCAAAGGGCGCGCAAGCATGAGCGTCAGCGCACGGCACGCATCATCAGCATCAGTGGGTCCCAGATAAATTAAACACATGCACTTAGGAGATGGGTCCAGGTCACCGGGGAGCCACTTCCAATAAAAAGAGCTTCCACGCACTAAGTCCTGAAGCGTGGACAAGTAAATCATAGTCAACGAAGTTGAGGGAAACAGCAAGACCCTCGCCGAGGGTACATAAGCATCCTGATAACCTATGTTGGCCTGAGTGCTGAGTGACAGTTATTCGAGGCTGCTGTATGGCTGGAAGCCTTGACTCCAATCTGAGATTCCCCTGCATCTACAAGCCTTGCTAGACTGCATGAGTTCGTGAAGACTGCATCTGTTCATTCTGCATCACGTGTGATGGCTGGTTCCTGGATGCCGCTTAGCAGCCGGAGACGTACCTGTTCCTGGAATATATGGCGGTGCCTCCCACGTCCACAGTCACGTTGGCGAAGCTCCTCCCATCATTGGGTGAGGATACGAGGCTGGAATGACTCCAACATCAGCAGAACACAGTCTGAAGAAGACTCCTTCATTCTCAAGCTCGAGCACCGAACCCGAAAAGACCGGCCCGGTATTTGCAGTACCTTGCAGTGCAGTTTGGAGCCTGCCAATCATCTGAACTTTCATCAACCAACACATAATTGGGTGATTTGCTCAATGGAAGTGCATCTAGGAAGAAATATCTAGTTTCACCTCGCAGCTTACGATCCCGGTTCATATTGTGCTGCGCAGTGTTGGGCAATATATACTGACTGCACTGAATCCTGCCTTTCCATGGCACAATATACCTCAATGCTCCATTGAAGCAGCGTTCGGCCACAGAACCTCGAATGCAGCCCTAACTTTTGATTCTACTCGCATGAACCCAAGCCGCGCCGATTATGTGCCCGTACTGCGCCAAACTTTGGAGCGTCCTCGTCAACGTTCGGCCACCCGGCTCACGGTTAGCCTGCATCAGCAGGTTCGGGTGTGTTAAGAAGGTCTTCGCTCCGCACGGGCAAAATCTGACAAAGGTTTGATCGGGAAACAGCTTCCGACCTGAACCTGTCAGCTGCTGTCTCTGCAAGCCTTCATGAACATCAGCCACGAGTCTTTAACCAACGATGCTCAAGCGAGCGCAGCATCATCAGCATCAGCAGCAAAGCCTTTTTTTTACGCGAAGGCGGTCGAGATGAGCATCAGCTCGGATTTTTCAGCAACGGACGTGCAGCAAGCATCATTAGCAGCCACAAAGTGCTGTTTTGGCGATGGCGGCATATCCGACAAGCGTCATGAGCATCAGCCAGGATTCTTGTCGCAACATGGGCAGGGGGGAGCGAGCATCATGAGCATCAGCCGGGACTGTTTTCCAACGATGTCCAAGCGAGCGAGAATCTTTAGCATCAGCTGCAAGCCGTTTTCTCACGATGATGGCAAATTCGGGCGAGCATCATCAGCATCAGCTGAGGTTTTCTTCTCCAACAATGGCCAGTCGAGCGAAGCATCACCAGCATCAGCCCGGGTTCTTGTGGCAACAGACGGTCAGGAAAACGAGCATCATTGGCGGAAGCCACAAAATGCTGTTTTGGCGATGCTGGCATTCAGGCCGGGCGAGCATCATGAGCATCAGCTGGGATTCTGTTTCCAGCGATTCCGGAATCTGTTTTCAGCCATGACCAGGCGAGCAAAAAACCTTAGCATCAGCTGCACGCGCGGTTTGTTCACGACGATGGCAAAAGTCTGGCGAGCTTCATAAGCATCAGCTATGATTCTTTTTCCAACGGGTGCTGCGTCGTCAGCATGAGCCAAATTCACAGTGCCGGCAAAGGCGGTCGAGCACCCGGATTCTTATGGCAACAGCGGAAGGCAGAGCGATCACCATCATCATCATCAGCTGGCGACGATGGCGGTAAAGCCGGCGAGCAACATGAGCACAATTTCTTCTGGAAGCGATGGTGTGAAGAGCGATCATCATCAGCAGGCAAAGGCGTGCGAGCATCATGAGCATCAGCCCGGATTCTTGTGGAAACGGACGTGCAGGAGAACAAGCATTGGCAGCAGCCACAACATGTTGTTGTGGCGATGGCGGCAAAATAGGCCAGCATCATAAGCATCAGCCGGAAGGAGAACGAGCATCATGAGCATCAGCCAGGATTGTTTGTCCGACGATGCCCAGGCAGGCGAGCGAGAATCCTCAGCATCAGCTGCAAACCGTCTTTTCATGATATCAAAGTCGGGCGAGCATCAGCCGTGATTCTTGTTCCGACGAATCATCAGCATCAGCTGCAAGCGTTTTTCACATAGCGGCAAAGGCAGTCGAGCATCATGAGCATAAGCCCGGATTCTTCTGGCGGCGGCTACGAGGGCGAGCATCATCATCAGCCATGCTCCAACGATGGTCCGGAGAGCGGGCACCATCAGCATCTGCTGCAAACCCGGTGGCAGCGGCGCCCCAATGCCCTAAACCCTAAACCTTGAAGACTAACCCCGGACACCCCACCTCGAAGACCGTGATGTCGACACCGTCACCGAGGAGATCGCGCAGAAAGTGGACGGCGGACCCACCGTTGATGCCGGCACCTCCACGTACTCCGAGCAGCCCAGGGTTTATGGCTTCTACATTACTGGGTTCTGTTCAATAGGGTTCTATATTGCGGGGTTCATATAATATGCTCCGAGTCTTAGAGTTTTTGGCTTTGGGTTTGGGGCTCAGGAATCACCCTAAGGCTCCATGTACCCATATAGTTCATACTTAGGCCTTAAAGTACCTATATACTATATAGGGACCCCTTTAAGGCCTAAGTATCTACTATAAAGCTACATGGAGCCTTTGAAGCAGGTCTTCAGGCGCCTACCACAGCAACGCGTGGCACAGCTGCCGCAGCCGCTGCTGCTAAGCCGAACCAGGCCGGCAGTGAAAGGGGCCGCAGCATGGTAGCGGAGTCGTATGCAAAAGACGGAAGAAATGATAGCAGATGCCCCGTTGCATTGAGAATAGCACTGCAGTACTTGTAAGAAGTATGTCCAAAAATACTCAAGGACCGATGCCCTCTCTCTCTCTCTCTACCTCCCTCTTTCCATTCTAGACCTACTATATACTTATATACTGCTTAGATATTTTATATCTACATATATCCAGATATATGCAGATGGGTAGGTAGGCAGCAACAAGCAGATAAGCCCCACATGGAGAAGAACCACAGCCGCGGTGCTTGAACCGATCCGGATTCTGTGCATCCTCCGTTCCGAGAAGTACCAGCCTCGGAAGTCCCTGTCGATGTGCTTCCCTAAGGCTCCATGTACCCATATAGTAGATACTTAGGCCTTGAAGTACCTATATAGAGACCCCTTTAAGGCTTAAGCATCTACTATATGGGTACATGGAGCCTTTGGGCTTGTTGCTGCGATAAGGTACTGTATGGGCCTCAATAATTACCAATACGCTTTTGGGGGGTTCCTGTCACAGTCATAGTATAACATACTGCAAAGCCCTATTCTAATGATTAAGGCCCCTATATTAGAATTATAATCTGGTCTCTTGCAGCCAGGGCCTGAAAGGAAAGCAATTCTGGTGGCAGTGGTGCCATCATGCGATCAGCAGTTCAGTCTCACGATGTGATACTTAACAACTGCACACCCACTCTGACCCGAAGTGACAACCCTGTCCTCGTCTGCTTTTTTATCGGCCATCTTCTCCTCAACAGGTACAGTATACTATTGTGGGGGCTCCTTATTATAATTATAGTATAATATACCCCCCAAAACCCTATTCTAATAAGAGCTTGACAGAGCTCTCGCTAAAGATCTGGGTGCAGAGGGTCACATGGGGCTTGTTCAACGTCAGGGCTCTCTTTGAAGCAGGGAATCTAGCATGCGCTTGCTGCCTGGGCTAAGCGAGTATAACTTATAACAGCAACGTTTTACTGCACGGCTTTAGTGCTATCTACTGTTGTCAAGGTATATATGCTTTCGCATGCCTCATTAACAAACAGAAATCCTACTAGCGCTCTCTGTGTTGGAACGTGGCATTCGGGTGTTTGGGATTAGCTCTTGGAGGAGCTAGGGTTCAGGGTTCTTGGGTGTAGGGTTTTTGCCCTGAATTCCAGGGTTTCGGTGATAGGGATCAGTGTCGAGAGCTTCCTGTCAGGTAGGACGACTGCAGACGGACAGTAACAAGAGCCATGGAAGCAGCAAGACCAGTGCGAATCTTCAGGAGTTTTTGACCGATGCTACAACATAGCTTACGATGAAGGAGCGGGCCATGGCAGTGAGAACAATGCAACATAAAATGAAGCGGCTGCTAACTCAGATGATGATGGCGCCTATCTGAGAATAGCCATGTGAGGGCCGTTGATAATGATTTTAGTGAAGGAGATGATGTTGCTGATGGGGTCCTGACTCGTTCTTATCACCATCACCATCAGTATCATCACTGTCATGACCATCATCATCACCGGGATTGCGTGTAGAACTTCCGGTGAAACAAGCGCAAACAAAACTACCAACGATTCAATAAAGTCTGAACCATGTAGTGCTAGCAGTAGTCACTTACAAGTCAACCTTGGCACTCTTCCCCCTCAAACAAAACAGCGTAAACATCTCTAAACCAAACTTCCTGAACCTCACGCCCGCCTGAAGGGCTTGCATGGCGAACTCGCGACGCTCGATGTCCTCACGGTCCGCCTTGAGCTTATCCTTGACCTTCGAGCTGGTCGTGTGCAAACACGTCCAACTACTCCCTGGCACTGGTTAGCTAGGGTTTAGGGATTAGGGCAATATAGGGGCCTTCATAACTACCCATTCTATTTCGGAGGCTCCTTATTACAAGTATAGTAGAATATACCCCAAAACGCTGTCTAATTATTAAGGCCCAGCATATAACCATTTGGGTGTTCAAGCCTTCTCCAAATTCCCTGTCGCTCGCAGGTACAGTGAAATGTCATCATCCTTGGGGACCCTTGTTACGTATACAGGAATAAAACCAATGTGTGCATTCATGTGTGTGTGTGTGTATCTATATATCTATATATACAGACATGTATAGCTACACATGCCCAGAAACATGCTGCTTCCGCCACCAGCATTGCCGCCATCATCATCAGCATCACAATCATCATCATCACCATCATCATCAGCAGCAGTGGCAGCAACTCTAATCATCGTCAACCCACTCACAATGGGAACCATCGTGGTGATCGTAATCAGCGTCTTCTTCTTTGTCATTCTCGTTAGAATTGTCAATATCGGACAACCTGACGACAAGTTATCACTTATCACTGGTCACAACTCGACGCGGGTGGGCCTCTCGGCCACCGTGCTTGGTCCACGAGGCTGAAGTGTCTTAGGACTAAGGCAGTTTGGAGCCAACATCAATTGACACCCGACGCCCCTCGAAGCCCGGCAAAGTGGTATAGTATAGAACGTAAAAAAAACCGGAAGCCCGAACCCTCAGCCCAAACACTTGAACCGCAAAAATGCCTCACCTTCAACCCTCACCCGGGACTGCCCCTGGCCTAATCCATAAAGCAGCATGTTTTTCAGGGCACGCCCACGCTTTCAGGCGAAGCGGCGATGATTTTGTGATGGCGGCTGCCACTGTAAAAATAAGATCAGTTGGCTGAAGATGGAGAAGGACGTCGCCTGAGAGCCGCCCGAAAGTGCTATGCCAAGTCGGGCTTCAAGGTTTATGCGAAATCTGCATCAAGCTTTCCGCCGTGCAACTGTAGTGATGGCGGCTGCCACTGTAAAAATAATATCAATTGGCTGAAGATGGAGAAGGACGTCGCCTGAGAGCCGCCCGAAAGTGCTATGCCAAGTCGGGCTTCAAGGTTTATGCGAAATCTGCATCAAGCTTTCCGCCGTGCAACACGGCGGAAAGCTTGATGAAGATTTCGCATAAACCTTGAAGCCCGCCTTGGCATACCACTTTCGGGCCGTTTCGTTTCTCCAGCACCGACAACTTCACTTTGGAGATGGAAGCACCCAAATTCCGAGCGCGCTTCTCGGCAGCTTCGAGTAGCACACCGCCTACTCCTCTTCCTTGATGAGGCCTGTCCACCTTGCAGTGGGTAATCGTCAGCGTCTTGTCTGCAAAAGATGCATGGACGTATCCAGCCAGGGTTTGGTCTGTGTAGAGACTGCTGGGAGAGTGAAGGCAGATGGGCNNGGCGAGAGCCACTTGCTAACTGCTCATTCACTTTCAAATGCTCTTTCCCGTCATCCATGCGGACGTTGCCTAGAGCAGCAGCTTGCTGTGTAGTCACCTGGGGGTACCACGTCGCGTTTTGGTGCAGATGCGCGCGGTCCCCGGCGAACTCAAGCTCTGAGCACCGAAGGCGTTTCGAACAGTCTGTGACAGTGGAGCAGACAACGTACCTCAGCTGTTCCGTAAGATCAAGCGAAATTGTGATTCAAACCGAGAACTCGTAAAAACATGAAGCCTTCGTTGCCCTGCTCACAACAGCAAAGAAGCTAATCCTTTATCAACGCAGAATGCTTGCAGGCCGGGGAGGGGGCTGAAGCAGTGCACTGTTTAAACACGACCAGGCTGTGTCTCCCGAGTAACGATAAGGATCACAAACATGACAATGTACCTGCATACATATCACACTGTATGACTATAGATAGTGCCCCCGTTTGGAAGCTGATGTCCATACTAAGTTGCCTACTGAGATACTGCTGGGTTTCAACGAGCGTGTTGTCCTCCCGTCTGTCTATCTGCGGCTCCGCCTCGTCGTAAGCCCATTTCCACTGGGCGAAACGGCTCCGTGCTGCTGCGCCAGGACAGTCACAAGCCCCCTGAAAGAAAGCGAAAAAGAGCGTCGCCAACCCCTGTTGGCGAAGCTCGCTTTCGCTTTCTCTCAGGGGGCTTGTGACCAAATGCTTTAAGCATAGAGTGCGGCGTTTTGCAATAATTAGACCGAACCCAAATCGACGCCGCACGCTCGACAAGGTAGTCGGCCACCGTCTTCCTGGCAGTATCTCTGTAGTTGATCTCGAACAGCCGGTCTCGAGCAGCATTGGACATTTCGGCTTCTTCCGTCATTGCGACGAAACGCACCTCTTGGTTCATGCTGGGCCAATTTTGAGCCCGAGCATCTTGCGAAGAAGACGACTGCTACAGCCTAAGAGCAACTTCAGCGCCTGGCTTGGGTAACTGATAACAGGGTCTGGGTCTAGTGGCTGGGCATGCGGGGGTTTACGATCGCCCCGCCTTCTGCATCATTGTCTCGTGCTTCTCTTGCTCCATGTCCTCCGCAGCAGTGATTTTGGCAGCTACGCGGTTTTTGCATGGCATTGGGATGCAGGCATCCCTAAACCCTAAACCCTAAACCCTAAAATATGCAGGCAGCCCAGAACCGCTTGCTCTTTTAAAGGCTCACGGCCCCTGAATTCTGGGGAGGCAGGGCGCCATGAGACCCCCCCTGACTGAAGTGAACCGAGGAGCCGAGCGAAAGTCCACGTTACTCTGTGACATGAGGATAAGGGTTTAGGGTTTAGGGTTTAGGGTTTAGGGTTTAGGGTTTAGGGGGAAACTATAATACCTATAGTCTCCATTGTATTTCTTTTTTTGGTTTAACCAACTATATATTAAGGATTCTATAAGGTACTGGTATCCCTCAAAAGGAACTACAATGGAGACTATAGGTAGAATAATAAACTGACTAAAAAGACCCGAGCAGCCCCCTCCTTGACCCATTTCTGGTACTCTGCAGTGGTGGCATTCAACTTCTCCAGCCCACGCTTGGCCTTGTTGCGAATGGGGGCACGGACTGTTTGCCAAGTCCCGGGATAAGAGGCAGGTCTCTTTCTGACTTTACGAACGGACTAGAACTTTTCTTTACATCACATTTGTTATGAGTACTCTTTTGGCTTTGCCTGTGCTGCAGATGAGGACGCCAGTGATGACGAGTCGGTCGTGAGGTGATGGAAATGTTGTTTGTTGTGGATTGAAGCTACTCCGTCAATGACATGGCGGTGGCAGTATTAACGGTATTACTAGCCTTAACTAAATAATGGTCAATAGGTAGTAGCACCAATAGTGGCAGTAGCAGGAGTATCTGTCCGTGCCCATGCTGTTGACAAGGAGCACTTTCGGCGATTATCATCTGCCGCTGCCTGAGCGAAGAAGCTCGGTTTTGGGTTTAGGCTTTTCGGGGTTTGGGTCTAGGATTTGTGTAGGGTTCTTGATGTGGGTGAGGATGTGGAAGCTTGAGGTGTTTGGAATGGCGAGAGCGCCTGAAGGGCTATGCGAAAGGAAGCGCCAGCACAGCCGTTTTCAGCTGTCCCTGAGCCACGGATAATTAAGATAGACCCGCAAAAGCCTGAGACTCGGTTTGGGGCCCTTGTGTAATACTATAGGGATCATGTGGCTCCTAAGTGTGCAAGTGAGGTCACGCCCGTTGAGAGAACATACTCAGATCTCAAACCCCAATTCCTGAACTGAGAACTGAAAGAAACTTCAGCAATCAGACCGCGCTCCAGTCCCCCCTTCTTCAGGGCCGCTGGCGCAGGCGTGTTGACGGCTTGGGACGGGAGCTTGAACTTGGGCTTGCTCACGGATTCCTGGGACCATCCGGGCAGAGGCAATGCTACCGGAGACATCAGACAACCATGATGAGTCCTGGCCGGTCTAGATTAATCGGTAGGACGAGGAGTGCTGTCGTGGTTGTAGCAAAAGCAGTAGCGGAAGCAGTGGCGGGGGTGGTGGTTGGTAGTGGTTGTTGTTGGTGTTGGCGGTGGCGGCGGTGGTGGTGGTCGGAGTGGCCGCGGCGGTGGCGGTGGTGGTGGTGGTGATGACGGTGGTGGTAGTGGCAGCTGTGGCAGTAGCAGTAGCAGTAGCGGTAGCAGTAGCAGCGGCAGCAGTTATAGTGGTGGTAGTCGTACAGTAGCCGTAGCAGTAGCATTAGTAGAAGTAGCCGTCGTCTTGGTGGTCGTGGTGGCGGTGGCGGCGGTGCCAGTGCCGGTGCCGGTGCCGGTGCTGGCGCTGGCGCTGGCCCTGGTGCTGGTGCTGCTAGTGGTAGTGTTGTGGTAGTGGTGGTGGTGGTGGTGGTGGTGGTGGTGGTGGTGGTGGTGGTGGGGTTGGGGGTGGTGGTGGTGGTGGTGGGGTTGGGGGTGGTGGTGGCGCAGTAGTAGTAGTAGTCGTCGTCGTCGTCGTCGTCGTCGTAGTAGTGGTAGTAGTAGTCGTGGAGCCGTAGCAGGGGCAGCCTTGCGGGGACTTGGGTTCATAGGTTCAGGGACTAGGACCCCTTTGTCGCAGACACAGGGTCCAGCCACGACCTGTACTCCTGCTCCCGAGCGGTCACCTGATCAGGGTTCTACAGAAGATTTCGTCTGCAGCTTGAGGCTTAGAAGGGTTTAGGAAGTTTAGGGGGGGGGGGGATTCAGGCGTCGTGGGCTTTGACGTCAAGGATGGCCTCGCTCAGCCATGGAGCCTTTCAGGTTGTTGAACTGTTCTGCTTCGGATTCGCCTCGACGATGCAAGTGTCGTTTCCCCTGGTCTGCCCCAGGGTCAGAAAGGGTGGTCAATTCACAAAACAACAAATACAAAAACCCTAAACCCTAAACCCTAACCCACAACTTAACTTCTCCGAGCACTGAAGCTTGGCAGTGGGGCTCATTTTACGTGAAGAGGGCTGCGAAGTCCCAAAGCGTAAAGAAAAAAACCCAAACCCCAACGCCTCAGGCCTTACAGCTCTGGAGTCTTCAAAGGCTCCCCCCCAAACCGGCAAAACATGGAATCCTACTCTTGTTGGACAAAGCCCAGCTACGTGCCCCATGACCTGGACCATTTGCCCGGTTTGCCCCGAACCCTCTCCTAGAACAACGCCCGCCTCCTTGTTCAAGGCGGCCTTCTTTTCTGCTACGAGCTCCTGCTGCGATGCTGATGGCATTCAGGGATCTTGAGCTCAGCTTGAACTTTGTCTTTGGTCTAGGGCCTCGTCTAGGGCTTTAGGATGTGTTGGCCTTGGCGCTGTTGTTTGTCAGGGTGCCTTAAGGCGTAAGCTGGTCAGGGTTTGGGGTTTAGGGTTTAAGCTATTAAAAGAGTCTCAGAATTTCCTCGCACCGCGGGTCAGGGGAAGTGATCCCAGACTCAGAAGGTCCTTGAAGCCTTGGGGTTCTGGGTTTAGGGCTTAAGGGGTTTAGGGTTCAGGGCTTAGGGTTTAAGCCCTGAACCGGGTTGAGGGTTTAGGGGTTTAGGGTTTGGGCTTGAGGGCAAAGCTCAGGGTGTTCAGGGACCTTGGGTCGAAACTGAGGGGCCGGGAGTCTGTCTGCCGCTACATTGAGATCCTCTATGCCCTCAAACCTAAACCCTGAACCCCTGAAGGCTAAAAAGGGGAACCCTTGGCTCTGAAGCCTCATTCCCTGTTGCAGTTCTTGCTATATCTTCGACCGTCTACCAACTAAAAGCTAGCAAAAAACACCTAACGGCTAGCGGCTACCCATTGCAAGCGACCAGCGATCACGGTAACCGTAACTGGACAGTCACAAGCGCAAGAAGAGTAATCGTGACAGCTATAGAAACAGCAACAATGGCGGCAGCGGAAAGAGTACAACAACGCAAACAACAACCATGTGCATGAAACTTAAACATGAATATCGATCGATTTATATATATATATATATAATCAACAGCCAAGGAAAAAAACGATAATTGCAACCAAATGCCGGCCTCCACGCTTCGCACCTCGAACTTCTGGATCGGCGCCACCCCAGGTCGCGCCTGGACGGCCTGCTGCGGGAGTAGCTCCTTACTCTAATTACCAAAACCTACTTTTTTGTAG
>CAJNDV010035121.1:0-15913 GCA_905221635.1 Symbiodinium sp. CCMP2456
TTTGGGTTTAGGGTCTTGGGCTTTGGGTAGGAGGCCTTCGGTTTACTTGTGGCAGGGCAGCTATGTTCGTACACTTAACGACAGTAGAGGCGGGAAGAATATGCAGTAACGGCGAAAGCACCAGCAGTAAGAATACCAGGTAGTAGTTACAAGCGGTAGCAGCAAGAAAATGCACAAGGCTCGGTACGGCTGATGTTTGGTGCCGTAAGGCTGAACTTCGGTGCTCTGCAGCAGCTTTCGAAGGGCTGAAGAAGATTTCAGAAGTGGAGACCCTAAACCCTAAACCCTAAAACCCCAAAACCCTCAACCCTAAACCCTAAACCCCTAAACCCTAAACCGTTCCTAAACCTATCAATGCTTCACCTTCTGTTCCCACGCTTCCCAGGAACTTCCGGGCTTTCGGGTTGCGGTTTGGAGCTGTGGAGTCCATTTAGTGCTGCAGAGTTCTTGGCCTTAGGGCCTTAGGACCTTAGGGCTTAGGGTTTAGGCTTAGGGCTTAGGGCTTAGAGCTTGAGGGTTTGGGGTTTGGGTTTAGGGTTTAGGGCTTGAGGGCTTTCCAGACTTGAGAGTTTAGGTCAGTTTAGGTCTTCGTTCGCCCCTCCCGCTCATTGCATCGCTAGCCCCCGAGACTCTTTGCTCCCAACCCTTCCCCCAACCGCTGAATCCCAAAAACCAAAAGACGAATAGACTTAAAGCCAAAAGCCTAGACCCAAAGCTTGCCCGCAAAGCCCTAAACCCGACCCTCAACCCAACAGCCTCAACCCAAAAGCCCCAAAGCCACCCCAAACCCCCGCCGTCCCCTGAGGCTTTGGCACGAGAAGATGTATAACCTTCGGCCTCAGCTTCTGGCTCTGAGGCGACCGAAAACAAGCGGCGCGGCACTGTGGCCGTAAAGCGGCTGTGGATGTTACGAGGCTGGTTAATGGGTTTAGGGTTTAAGGTTTAGGGTTTAGGGTTTAGGGTTTAGGGTTTAGGGTTTAGGGTTTAGGGTTTGGTTTTACTGAGTCTTGGAACTAGGGTCCCTCTGCAAGGGGATTTCATAAAGCCTGTTGACTAGTTCCTTCCCTAAAGCGCATTTAACTACTGATGGCGCAAGACGAATTAGGGTTTGGGTTCGTCGGCAGCGATGGGAAAAATGCAAGAACAATGGAGATGGCATGACTTTTCCGTACCACGTTCATCCAAATCCAGAAACCGCCACTTTTCGTTTTGCAACCACATTCAATATGCCCTAAACAACATTGATGCAACGCCACTAGCCCGATAACAAAACAATAAGATGCCACGCCTTGAACCCTAAACCCTAAACCCTAAACCCTAAACCCTAAACCCCTAAACCCTAAACCCTAAACCCTAAACCCGGTGCAGGTACCCCCCTGTACTCCTTCAACTTCATTCGTCAAGCAGGAGTCTCCAAGCTTTCAACCTACAGCCCAACCTCTGAATCGCTTTTGGGATTTCGGGCGTCGCGTCTAGGTTTAGGGTTTAGGGTTTAGGGTTTAGGGTTTAGGGTTTAGGGTTTAGGGTTTAGGGTTCAGGGCTTAGGGTTTAGGGCTAGAGTGACAAACCGGGGTTCGGGCGCACTACGACCTGAAGTATCGATCCAGGTGGAGCCTTGAGCTTAAACGCTATGTACCTCTTTGACCACTTTTTTAACCATCCCAAAGCCGCCAAACCCAGATACCTCAAAACACCCGACCAAACATCAATGGGACTTAGTCCACATCTGGGATCAAAAGGACTGAAGGCGTCAGTACTGTCCCCAAAACAGATGCGACTATAATACAAGCTCTATACAGAACCTCTGCAAAGAAGCACGGCCCCTCCGTGAGTGGGAATCAAAACACCCAAACCCCAACATACCTAAGCCCTTGACCATAAGTGGGCTGTCGTAGAGGCACGGCTCCCTAAATAACCCATCAGCACGCTACTACACCAACCCCAGAAATCGCCATAACCACGAACAGCATATCGTCCCAACACTCGGACACTTCATCCCTGAGCCCCAAAACCCCAACTCTCGAAACCCAGACCCCAAACCGAAATCAAAACAAACACAGGTAGGGGCCTTAATAATTAGAATAAAGTTAATATTAGGAAGCCTCATAGCAAGCCCGCCCCAAGGTTAGGTTCCTGGCATCTCTCTGGAGAACCAAGCGTTCTCTTTCCAGAAGGGAACCTGGTTCAGACCATGGGGGAAAGGGGTTTAGGGCTTAGGGTGTTGACCTCTTTCTCGTTGTTAGGGCCTGCGCTGATTTCCCAGGTCTTGGCTTCCTTTTGGGTGAGAGTTTTAAGGTACAGGCTGTAGAGTACAGGGCTTCGGGACCCCGGGATTGTGATTTCATGTAAACGCCGAACACCACTGACTCCCATATACCTACTCCCTTACGGATTCGGACCGCAAGGTACGGAATGTTTCCTGACGGGGTTCTCTTGGCAGGGCCTTCTAAGGTTCGGGCCTGGGGATTGTGTAGGGTATCGGATTTAAGGTTTAGGGTTTAGGATTTAGGGTTTAGGGTATCGGGTTTGGGTTTTTTGCATTTTTGTTGTTTACACAGTTGCCTTCACTGCGTGTTGTGTAAGCCCTGTAACATCCTAACACCCTGAACCGCAAACGTCCAACTTCAAATTCGCACCAAGTCGTCAGGGTATATGAAAACTATATGAAACATCGAGTTCGCCATGATCAAGATAAGCGTTCTAAGATCATAAGACCCATAGAACCTCTCCAAACCTTGCCAGGACATCGAAGTCACCCTTCACACAACCCTCCCAGAGCCCCCAAACCCTGGGCAATCCACCGACAAAACACTCACAAGACCCCTAAACCCCAAACCCTAAACCCTTAATCCTAAACCCTAAACCCTAAACCCCAAACCCTAAACCCTAAACCCTAGACTCTAAACCCCAAACCCCAAACCCTCGGCTTGGCCCCGAATCTACTCAAACTCCCTCCCCTGAGGCAGCGACTAACTTTTTCAGCAGGTACGTCGCCACCTGCGACCTCTCATGACCAGGTTGCGTCTCAAGGGTCCTAAAATCCTGAACCCTCCTCAGGGCTTCTTTCTAAGACTTCTTTGAAAAGGCCACTGCAAGGGATGCGATTTAAGTGGGGGACAGGTAGTTTTGCAGTATTCATTTCGGTAATTGCAAGGTGGTTTGCATACGTGGGTCCAGGGGCTTGGGGGTACTCGAGGATTTGAGATGCGAGAGTTTGGGAGTAGCATGGCTGAGTTTTGTCCGACTCATTTTTGTAAAGACTCAGCTGTTCAGTTCGAGAAGCCTGACCAACTCAGCTGCTAAGACCAGCTACATACGAGAACTGGAAGGTTGTACAGGGCTTAGGGTGTTTTCTGCCTGGATCAATGCGCTTGGCTGGTACGGTTCTAGCTGGGGTGAAAAGTCTCCTCATGTGGGCTAGCGGCTAGCGTATGAAGGAGCACGCTTGCTCCAAACTCTAAAAGCTACCCCGAATGGAAAGCTTTCGAAAACAGACTGCACCGCACACAAAGGTGCCTTAGAGGTGCCGCTGTAAGAATCGTGTACTGTCGTCAGGTACTGCCTCCAACCTCCCTTGTCGGAGCATTACAACCAACCCTCCCAACCCTGCACACCCTAACCGGGTACACAAAATCGAATAGAACAGAAAGTTCCTGGTTCCCCTGTTCCTTCAAATATGGCGAAATTGTAGCAGCCATCCCTCATATTTACAAAGTAGTCGTTCATGAGGGATATTGGAATCTCAGAGCTAAACCCTCTACACGAAAAAACATCATGATTCCAAAACCCTGCAACCCTAAGCCCTGTACATTGAAATCCCAAATCTTGCAGCATGTACCCTGAACCCTAAACTCCTACGACCCCCAAACCCTATGAGACCCGAACACTGTGCTGGTGCACTCTAAGCCCTAACCTTAAGCCCAAGCATCGATGATCCAGACGCCCAAACAAGTCCAGGCCTGTTCTCACTACCTGAGCTTCAAGAAAACAATTGCGCCGTCAGGACCCCTCTGTAGGGTCTCGCGGCTTCACACCCCTATACTACTCGGGGGCCCGCGCTTAAGTCAGCGTGAATGCTTTCACATTTTCTTCGGGATGTCTACAGGCTTGCGGGCCCTTGAACCCTAAACCAAACCCTAACCGCAGAACGTTGTATAAGATAATCTCTGGGGCCTTTTGGGTGGCGTGTGGCTTAAGGTGTCTAGGGCTTTGGGTTTGGGGCTGGGCATGTGGCATTCAGGTGGTCACAGCACTGCAAAGAAACCGGGACCCCTGAATCCGCACAATCTCCGAAAGAAGGTAAATTTAGAGAGAGAGAAATCTGCAAGCCCCGTAGGAGCCCTACCACAGCCTAATTGTGACACCCTTACAGTTTCAAAGAACACAAGGAACGAGTATAGCGACATTTCGGACCTAGTACTTCCTTACCAGAACCTGCTTCTGGAAGGATTGGCCCAACCTATGTCGTCTGAACCCAAAAACCATCTCCGCAAACCTGACAATCGAAACCCATTACAGTTCGGGTTTAAGGATTGAGAATTTAGGGCCAAAACCCTGAACCCTTACAGACCAAGGAGCTTTTCACACAGGCGCCAAAGAGGGTGTAGAGATGCGGCGCGAAAGCCTTCTCGAACTTTCGGACCTCAAGCAGACGGCACCCAGAGAGCTCAAAGGAGAGATGTCGGGTTTAGGCCCTGAATATATTCAGGACCTCGGACTCAGTTGAGAAAGGGTTTACAGCTCCACTGCCCCAGCACGGCTCGGGGCGTTGGGCTTTCAAGGAGGGGCCAGACTTTCCGCGGCCTTCGCTGCTGCGTCCGGGAAGAGAAACCGAACGAATCAAGAGGCCCTTTAGTCTTGTCTGCAATCTTTAGGGTTTAGGGTTTAGGGTTTAGGGTTTAGGGTTTAGGGTTTAGGGTTTAGGATTTAGGGTATGCAGGAGTCATCCAAGCATTCTGAACACATCGTGACGGTAGACCCAGAAACTCTACTCGGGTTGCGCAGGCCCTAAACTAAACCTTGAACCCTCAAGTATAGTCCTAAATCCCAATCGCACTACATCACGTCAAAACGATTTCCGAAACCTTCCAAAAGCCAACCATAATTGAACTCTGTAGCAAACCTCAAGGCTACAACCTTAACTGTAAACACTAAACCATGCATAGGTTGTAAACTAAGTACTGCGGATTCATAACACTACTGGGAAACGGGCGGCACTAACATCTTCCTTCTCTGCATGGCGCATGATCGAGTCGATCACGAGTAGAAGATTCTCCTGGCGAAGCTTGGCATTAACGCCTCCAGGATTTAGGGCTTAAAGCTTGGAGTTTTGAGCTTGTGTCTTAAGATTTGGGGTTTGGGCTCAACATTTAGGATCTATTTTTTTACGTTTTGGGTTCACCCTGGCCTGACGCCGAAACGCTTAGACAAAATCCATACTCCTTATGTAAGGCAAAGCAAATATGTATGGCGTGTTACTGACAATCAGTACTTCATGTACACACTGAACCACGTACACGCTAGAGGGCCCACAACGAGTGGCAGACCGCCATCAAACCCTGCTACTACCTTTCAGAAATGGTGTCGGTGGTGGCGACGATAGAGGCAAAAGCTCTTTATGAGTGTCCCTTCAAGGTTGATGGCTGACGATGCGACTTTTGATGGTCGATGATGGATACGGATGTTAATGACAACGGTTGACGTTGATCCTTGCTGTGATACTGGTCGTCTTGATAATGTCTTCCAGGATGTGGATCCCTCGGATTCTAATGGTGTGGGGGATTCCCTCCACAGTGATCCTGACGATGATGACGATGGTACTGCTTTGCTGCCTCTCGCCATCAGTACTATCACCATCATGACTATGATTGCATTTTGATCATCTATATGCTTATTGCTACTGCGCGCCTTGATGGCCATGGGGTCATCACAAACGTCCACCAACCGTGAGACGAAGCCCTTCACCTCGATGCCTCGGGCGGATTCAGGTGCATTTTTCTCTGTTGAAGGCATTGGATTAGGGCTTATACTTGCGAGGGAAAGTGGTTATGGGGTTTGAGGATGTTCGGTTGGGTGTCAGCTTCACGACTGAGGGTATGGGGCGAGGATTTAGGGTTTACGGCGATTATCATTTCGGACGTCCAGGGTTGAGGGTTGGAGCATGCTGCGTAAGGCTTTGCTTTGATTTTGGGTGAAGGCTTCGAACTCCAACTGATATTGCTTGTTTGCTGTTGCTCTTGAGTCCTTTGACTACTAATTATGCTATAACGACGACGCCAGGAGCGGCTACTGTAGCTGCTGTTCCTGCTACCACGACTTCTGAGAATGTTATTCCATTTCAGCGTAAGCACTTTGCGCAATGGTGACACTGATGGCATGTAGAAGCTGTGAAAGGGTGCTGTACAACAGGGTCACTAATATTCGTTTTCAGCTAATCACTGTAAAGTTTTTTTTGGCAAGCACGGCACCCAATCCCGAAGGCCGAACCGTAGACCTCGAATGCTACATCCTACCAGCTTCAACCCTAAACCCACAATTCTCAAAACACTGACGCCTTGAACCCGAAAACCCCGACATGCTTGCACCCCGACCTATGGTTTTAGCTTGGGGTTCACTCCAGAGACTCACAAAGCCCATATTGGAGGTATACAACGATCCGCAATGATGTACCCCGAGCTGAGTCATGCTGGACACGAAGCCCAAAGCCTGGCAACACCCTTTGCAAAGCCGCGTCTGCGACTTCAAGCCGAGTGTTGGGAACCTTGAACCAGGGTCCGAGTTGGGTGTTTTGCACCTGAGGAATTCACAATTTAGGGTTTGGGGTTTAAGGTTTGGGTCTTAGGGCTTTTACGCTTTCGGACGGGTCCACGGTTTAGGGTTTTGGCTAATGTCTGAAGCATTGAACTCAAGCTTAATATTAAGCCAGAAGCCCTCAGCTCACCCGAAAAAGGGGCTCCCGCCGCTGCTGTGTCGACTGACTGCGATCCTTGCCGCATGGTGCACCTTCCCGTTTTAGGGTTCAAGGTTTCAGGTTGAAGCACTTGAAAGTTCACGAGTTGTCGTAAGCGTTTTGCATTTGGGGTTCAAAGAAGTTATACCGGGAAAAGCTTGGGGTGTGGGCTCGGGGCTGCCGCAAAGAAGCTTTGCAGCATTCCGGATTTTCCGAAGCAACAACATCCAGATGTGAAGCAAAATGCTTGAAAACCTTCTCCCCACACCTTAGAAAACCTTAAACCCCACCACGGTGAGCCTTTTATCTTGGCGAGGCGCGCTTTTGAGTGCCGTGAGACTGTGCAAGCCTACAGAATTTCGAAGCTTCCTATGTCCCGCCGTGATAAGGCTCGGGGGCGTTTCAGGGCTTTGAAGTTTAGGGTCTCGAACTTCGTGTTCAAGGCCTTTGGGCAAAGGGTTAAAGGCTTAAAGGTCATGGCTTCGGGGCTTTTCAGGATTCCAGGCTGTCGAATTCATGTTTGAAGCACTTGAAGGATCATGGGTAATTAGCTGTTGCCCCAAATCCTACGCCCCAAACCCTGCACTGTATCTAGCTACTCCTCCAAGCCATGAAGCCATCCTTTGTATGTACATACATATCTGTATATATATATACACACATATGCTACCCCCCCATGCACCCACCGTTTCTGCTAGTTTTCTGCTCTCTGCAATGAAACATGCATGTTTTTCAAAGAAGAACTGAACACAAAAATGACTGTGAACCCCCCCCGACGCATGACTTTCAAGACAAAGCCGTGCTGCTTCTTTATCAAGCAGCCGCCATGGCACACAACTCCACCCAGTTTCTGTCCAGCCTCTCTGATGTGCGATATCATACATGTAATAAAGCAAGATACAGGTCACACAGCATGATGTGATCAAATAAGTGCAGTCAAGTAACCGGGCCCAACAAGCCTGCTTTTAAGCTGTTGCAATACACTCATGCCTGATACTCATGATGCATGCAGAATTGCATGCGGTCGCCAATTTTACTCGAGTGACGGTTCATCTAGCCAGCATGTAACGATATCTTCGGCGGCCAGCTCCATGTCGCCATTCGGCATGGTGATGCATGCAGAAAGCAATCGCACGCGATCACCGTTCTTACCCGAGTGACGATTAACCTAGCCAGTATGAAAAGATATCTTCGGCGGTCAGCTCCATGTCGCCTTTCGGCGTGGACTTGTAGAAGATATCCTCGTACCGATAAACCACATGACCTGATGAATGGGACCATGTTCAGTAAACATACAATAAACATTTAAAACTCAAAATACCTACTGTTGTGGTTTGGCGGGCGGCCGTTCGGGAGGGTGCCAACGTGCACTTCCCACTTAGTGAGTGCGGCTGGGATCGGCCCGAACAATCGCTCACCAGACTCAAAAATGAGTGCTGCAACATCCATAGGCAGCTTGCGAACGATGGGCGCTCTCTATCTCTCTATCTGTCTGCTTCTCTATCTCTCTACCTCTCTATTTCTCTATCTCAATATCAGTATCTCTGCCTCCATCTCTCTCCACATATCAATGTCTATCTGTAGATCTATATCTGTATCTTTATCTATATCTATATTCATATCGTGCTGTTTTATGTGACAACATAGTATACTATGTTACATTGTTATACTATACTGTATGTATTATACCATATGATGCTATGTAATGTTATACAATGCTAGATTACAGCATGTTCTTCGGCATTCTATTAAACCATATTGCACTCTATTCTACTCTATTCTACGTATTCTATTATGTTTTATTCTATCCTGACCTACCCTATGTTCTATTCTGCTATTGTCTATAGTATACACACATGTATGCACATATATATATATATATATATATAGATATACATATAAACCCTTGTAAAAATCAAGGCTTAAAGGCTTAGGGCAGGCCATGCGATCAGTTCAGCGAGCCAGTCTCGAATCGGAAGCCATCTCCACCTGAGCGAAACTGAGTCAAAAGCGCTGAGTGGGCGGTTTAGGGTTTAGGGTTTAGGGAAGTTTTTCTCTGTGAAACTTGAGCTTGGGCGTGGCCCTCGGGTTTAAGGTTTCGGGACCTAGGCCCCAAACCCTAAACTCCCTACAATTTTCCGTAAGCCCTGAACCACCAGCTTCCTAAGCCCTAAACGTCTTAAGCCCTAAACTCCTAAACTCCGTCAACCTTTGGCCCTGTAAACCCTGAACCCCCTAGACCCTACCGAAATCCTAAACTTCACAACAATTCATGCTCAAGCACTTCGCCGTGGCCAATCATTGAGGGGAGTTCCAGATTCGAGTGCCCACGTAGTCTTTCTCCGAAAGCCCTGAAGGCTAAACTCCCTAAAGCCTAAACCGAGACTCCCGAAGCCCTAAACTCCCTAAACTCCCTGAGCCCTAGGCCCTAAACCCCCCAAGTGCTAACCAGAACCAACAGCGGCCTGTGGTGCAAGCCAGCGGAACCCAGCCAGAACCAAGCGGAGAAATTTCGAAAAGAATTCCAGCTCCGCCACCGCCACGAGTCATATCTAGCGAGACCTAGAAAGCATAGGACCAGCCTTACGAGATCCACTCAAAAAATCTAAGCGCCTGGATAGCGGAGATAGCAGGAGGCAGAGCCCAGCAAATACAACAGTTGACAAGCTGGCAAAACCCCTAAACTAAACCCGATAAGGTTGGGACGTGGGTGGTGAGGGGTGGGGTGATCCTTGAATGCCAGGCGCGCCGCTTTGGGTCAAGAAGTGCCGGCTCTTGGAAAACCCTACATCCTAAACTCGATGAGCCAAACCCTAAACCCTAACTCCCTCAGCCCCTCAGGCAGACTCCCTAAACTGCAAACCCCAAACCCTGAAGTAGCTAAACCCTGAGCCTTCAACCCTAAACCCTTGAACTCCCGAAGCCCTGAGCCGTAAACCCTAAAGTCTACAGGCTGCGGGGCCTCAGAGTCTAAATCCTAAACCCCAAACTCCCTAAATCCTAAAACCTAACCTCCCGAAGCCCTACAGTCCTTAAGCTCCAAAGACTCCTTTAACTCCCAAATTACGGGAAAGGAATCCACGAATTCTGGGAATGTGGGACATCTGCTAATGGTACGAAGCTGGAAACCCAGCTTAGTCTGGCCTGCACAGACATTTGTTTGCATGCATTGGGCTCTGAAGACTCCCAGACATGTTTGCTTTAGCTTTTAGGGTCAGGGTTAGGGTCGGGGTGTAGGGCGGGGTCTCATAAGCTTTCAATCTGTTTCCAAGGCTTCATACCTTGACTGGGGGGTTTCTTCTTCTTCTTCTTGGAGGTCCCTTCTTTTGAAATGGTCTATGCTGCTCCTTCGGGCTAATCATAAATAAGCTTCTGCACGGAGATGAAGATTAGCATCATTCGGCATCTCCATCTTCATATCTGGAGCAATACTCAATCAAGGTATGTCGGAGTCTTCAGAAACCCCTAAACCCTAAACCCTAAACCTTGAACCCTAAACCCTAAACCATGAACCCTTCCTTGGGAAGCCGGGCCACGTCGAGGACAAGCATCTTCTTTCGGTGGGAACAGGGCCGCTCCGGGGAGGCCGAAAAAAATTGCAAAATCTTGGGGCCTTAATCAATTCGAAGAGGGTTTTGGGGTTCCTTTTAAGGGGTTCCTTAAAGGGTTCTATACGGGCTACTATAAGGGTTTAGGGTTCAGGGGCCTTAGTAATTAGAATAGGGTTTTGGGGCCCATTATACTATAATGGTAATAAGGACCCCCCCAACATAGTATAGGTAATTATTCAGGCCCCTGTATTAGACCTTGATTCGCGGCGTACTGCAAGCAGCCAAGACCTAAACGCTAACCCCTACATCCCAGCCTAAGCCCTAAGCCCGAGGCCCGAAGCCTTCGACCTTTAGGGTTTAGGGTTTAGGGTTTAGAGTTTAGGGTTTAGGGTTTAGGGTTTAGGGTTTAGGGTTTAGGGCTAAAACCCTCCAGGTTCGAGCTGTACCAAGGGCCCCGACACTTGCGCGGGAAGTACGGGTAGTCGTCCTCCCCCTGGCTGTCCATCCTCCAGGATCGTGCATAAGGGGATGCCCCAAGTCTAGACTTCGGGGGTTCAGGGCTTTGGGCTTAATGTACGGGCCTAAATCTTTGGGTGTTCCGTATTATAATTGTAGAATAGTATAACGGCCCCAAGACCCTATTTTAATTATAAAGGCCCCTATATTAGGCCTAGGCTTAGGTGATGCTTCAAGGGTCCGCAGCTTAGGTCGAAGTCTTTCGTGCTTGGAGAAGCTCGGGATTCCTTTCACCTACTTCTGAGTGTGGCAAGAGCTTGAAACAAAAATCCCCAATTACAGCGGTGAGTGCCACAATTGCGATGCCCCAAGCAGGATTTCGTCGCTTACCGGCTTAGGTCGCTGGGGTGCGAGGCGTTCCGTCTTTTTTTTGGAGGGGGGTTCTTGAAATAACGACTCCAGAGCCTTCCTTTTCAGAAGCCTTCGTCACAAAAGGGTCATTCGTCTTTTCGACACAAACCCTTTCAACGCAGCCCGCAGGCGAAGACCCAAAAAAAGCTAGATCAAAAGAGTCACATGCTATCAATGTGCCACACACGATCTCGCAAATACCTTCATGTTATGAAACTGTTGCCTGGGCAATTTCAGGACAGCCGATAAGAAGTTTGGAACAATTCACCAAAACCCTGGTGTCATGAGAGACACGACGGACGGAAGGGCGGGTGCTATGCGCTATGCGTTCTTGCGAGGGCATGGGATACCAAAAAGTGTCTGTGGAAGCTTGGTGCTACTCGTTGAAACCGCTGCACGAACCACAAAAACCTAAACTCTGCAGCCCTCAACACTCAGGGTTTAGGGTTTAGGGTTTAGGCATCAAAACTTAGAACCCAGACACAAGTGAGAAAGACAAAGTTCTACCATAAAGACATGCAGCAGAACAGTGCGGAGACAAGAAACACTCAGAGTTTCTGTGAGGCTCTGACTGAGGGGTCTTTACTCTGGGATACAAAAAATAGAAGCAACTGCTTGTTTACATCTCTCTTCTGTTGCAACTTACACTCAGTTCCCTCTCCGTAAAACCCCTCATAGAAACTGAAACCCTAAACCCTAAACCCTCCACCGTGGCCCCTAAACCAGTCCCTAAACCCTAAACCCTAAACCCAAAACCCTAAACCCAAAACCCTAAACCAGTCTCGAAGACTTTCAAGCTTCGTCTTCACCAGGTCCCAGCGGCCTGTAGGTGCTATACGCCAACTTCATGAGGCAGTTCTCCTGAGGTCGAAGGTCGAAGGGATGCAATCCGCAGGGGCCCAAGGAAGGGCTTGAGGTTTAGGCCTCCGGGGCCTTAAGAATTAGCATAGGATTTCGGGGCGCTCCTTATTATTATTATATAATCTACCCAAAAACCCTATTCAATTTTTTAAGGCCCCTATATTAGGGTCTTGAGGACTATGGGTTTGTAGACGGCTTGTAAGGGTTGTGCACGTACGAAGCGCCCAATTCCCCTTCATGAACGACCGAAGGACTAACCCTTAGGCGATAATCACAAGTCTTATTGAACAGAAAGACTGCTTCTTAATATGGGGATTTCCAAAGATAGGGGACCCTAATATAATACCCTAAATAATAGGATCCTTATTATAAGGACCCCAAAATAAGGTACCCCAATTTTCGGAAACTCCCATATCTTGAGTTCAAGCATATTGCCCTCTGTGTGGTGAGGGAACCCACACTTTCCTTTACTTTACACTACCATAACCCATCCAGTTGTAGAGTTCGAATTCCAGCACTAACACAAAACTTTGCGAAACTCACGAAGAATAGGTTCTGCTGGCTTGAGGAAGGGTTCGGCCTAAGGGTTCAGTAAACTTCAGCCGATGAAGGTTCTTGCGCATAGGTTCTTTCTCATGCTTCTGAGGATCCTTCACATAATCCCCAAAAGCTCTAAACTCTAAACCCTAAACCCTAAACCCTAAACCCTACACCCTAAACCCCTAAACCAAAACCCCAAAAACTCAGGTTTTTCGACCGGCGCTGTGGAAGCCACCGGATCTGGACAGCCTTCAGTCCTCAGGCTACATAAACCCTAAACCCTACACCCCTAACCCCTAAACCCTAAACCCTAAACCCTAAACCCTAAACCCTAAACCCTAAACCCCTAAACCCTAATCCCTAAAACGGTTTCCTTGGTCCGTCCTGCAGGTTGGAAGCCGAAGTTCGAGGAAGCTCTGGCGTTCAGGGTTAAGGGTTTAGGGTTTAGGGTTTAGGGTGTAGGGTTTAGGGTTAAGCTTCAGGTTCGTGACGACGCGACACTCTTGCAAAACATGTGGATCCTGCCAGGGCCGTCCAACTTCTTGCGTTTATAGGGCCTTGCAAACCGGAGCACTCGAGATTCTGCGCGAAACTTAGACTTGAAAACCTCCGAAGAACCGTTACCAACTGCAAACACTGGTCCTGACACAACCCCTTCCAAGCACCATCGCCGCAAGCCTCAAGCACTAAGGCTTGGAAACTCAGCAACCCGCACCGTCAAACACCCGAAAACACCCAAGCCTTGCCCCCACAACACATTAAATCCGAATAACAATCATCATGATCATCATTATCATCATCATCTTCATCATAATCAACATCACCATGAGCCCCAATACCCTCGAGGCCCTATACTTGTTTTTGAAACCTGTAATTTGGGGCCTGTAAAATGTATCTGCCAAGAGACAGGGTCTGCCACTGCCATCAGCGAGGCCACGACGTTGCCACTGCTCGCGCGGAGAGGCCTTGGAATACAGAGAAGAAGCCGGAGTTTTCGTGGTTTTCGGCTTGGTTAGAATAGGTCGATAAGTTAAAATGTGTTTCTTAGGGCTTTTGGGGCTTCGGGGTTTGAGGTCTAGGTTAAGGCTTATGTCAACGGTTAAGATCGAAGGCATCAAGTTTAGTACTCAATGGTCTCATTTCGTAAGTACCGGTGTAAGCAGGGTAATTACAATTACAGACAATCCTGTTTTGACACATATAAAACTGCCCTCATACCCCGACCTTAAACCCTACAACCCTAAACCCTAAAACCCTAAACCCTCAACCCTAAACCCATTGATCAAGATCCTTCAAGTAAAGTTCGGGAGCACGGCAGAAGGCTTAATGTAGGGCTTCCATAATTAGAATAGGGTTTTGGAGTACATTTTAGTAAAATTATAATAAGGAACCCCCCAAAATACTATAGGTATTTATGTACGCCCCTATATTTCGTGTCCCCGTGCTCCGTGTTGCTCTGGCTGCGCTGCGCAGACAGACTTTGCTTTGGGGTTTTGGGCTTGGGGTTTCGGGTTTAGGGACCCTCTCAGCCTGACGCCGGAGCTGAAAACTTTGAGCCCAAAGCCTCAACCCAAGAATCCTCAACCAGCAAGCCAAGACACCCTACAATTCTCACCTCTAAGCCGGGTCCAAACAAGGAACACTTAACCTGAAACCCTAAATTCCGAAAGCCTAAATGCACCACACATGACTCCACAACGTCTGTAGCTCCAGAGCTAACCCGAAACCTTAATCCCTACACCCCCAAACCTCCCCAAAACCTGAAACTCCACGTCCTAAACCCGAACCCTAGCCTTTGGAACACCCGTCAACCCTAAACCCTCAACCCTCAACCCTAAACCCCGAACCCTAAACCCTCAACCCTCAACCCTAAACCCTAAACCCTAACACCCCCCCTCAAAAAAATGGCGAAGTCCGAGCATCCTCACGAACTCGTGGGCCTTCTTCAGCACCTCAAAGCCCTGGCCCAAGGTTACGAAAAGAGCTCTAAGATACGGACCTAAGTGGCCTTAGGATTTTTGGGTTTAGGGTTTAGGGGTTAGGGTTAAGGAAAGGAGCGCTAAGTTACGGAGCTAAGTACTTCGAAATCATTAGAAAAATTCGAGTAGGGTTTAGGGGCTTGGGGTTTAGGGTTTAGGGTTTAGGGTAATTCGAGATAACTAGAATCTAGTATAGGGTTTTGAGGGATATTGCTTTGTACTTATTTAAAGGACTGTCAGGTGATGCTGCCTTTGATGTTCCGAGCCCTGTATGAAGGTCCGAGGGGTTTGGGGCTGGAAGCTTAAAGGTTAAGGGTTTAGGGTTTGGGTCTTAGGGGTTCCAAGTTCGAGCCTTAGGAGTTGAAAGTTCAACGCTTTTTAACTTTGGGATAACTTTAGGATGATATTGGGGTTAGTTCATGGTTGAGGATTCAGGATCTAGGGCTGAGGGTTTAGGTAGGCCTTTGAGATTTTACGGGTTTTAGTGCTCAAGGATTCAGGTGAATTCGGGGCGTAGGGTAGCATCAGGGATTTAAGAGGAAGCTCTAGATCAACGGAAAAGTGACTCCCACATGAATAGTGCTCTATGAAATCGTACTTCAACCTGAGAGCATGAAGAGAATGAGGCTGACCCCCCTGCATCAAACAACGTGCAACAACACATGGGTAGTTTTCGAAATTAGGGTCCCTTTTTGGGTCCTTTTTATACAGAAAGGGACGCCCTCGGGCCCCCATATTTACAGCGTTTTCGCATGTTTTAGAACGAAAATCGCCTTGGAAATAGAAGGATGGTATAACACTTGTAAATGCACTGCACTCAGTTCCAGATCAATTCGTACGTCAATGGTTTCTGTCATTCCATATACCAGACCTTCTTGCAGTAATCGAAAATATCACCTATGTTGACAGCAATGAAAGATGATAAAGGAACAGATGTACTCGTGCCACAAGAGTGTGAAATATCCCCACACTGCGTCCAAAAGATGCGGTCTCAGCATACCGCCATATATGATAGCTCAGAACCATGTCTTTGCATGTGGTGTACCGTGTTTCATTCAACTATCTAAGCGAAAATAATATTGTTTATGGAACTTGCACGTCAGCATGTATGTGACTCTTATGCAAATCAATGCCACAGTCTGGGCCAACCATCTTTGTAGCTTTTG
>CAJNDV010035122.1:4509-17257 GCA_905221635.1 Symbiodinium sp. CCMP2456
TGGAGCCCCAAGCCCCCTAAGCCCTAAACTCGTGAACCCTAAACCCCAAACTCGTAAACCCTAAATCCTAAACTCCGTTAAACCCTAAACAACCCTAAACCCTAAACCCTTAAACCCTTAAACCCCGAAACCCTAAACCCCTAAACCCCTAAACCCCTAAGCCCCTAAACCCCTAAACCCTGGTGCTCGGGGTTCAGGATCCCGGGTGTTGGCTTCTTGCACTGGTCTTGGTGACTGATTTTCGGTTTCGGGCTTCAGGGTTTAGGGCCTGTAGGGATATGGGGTTAAGGTTTAGGGTTTAGGGGTTTATGGGCTTTGGGAGTTTAGGGTTTAAGGTCTAGTTTTCTGAGTCAGGTTTCAGTCTGTTGCAGAGGGATCTTGATGGACTCAGTTCAGGCTCGGGTTTGTGTTGCATCTTTCCGGGTGAGGGCCATCTAGGCTTGTTGATGGCTTCATGTAGTCGCTGAGTAAAAACATATCATGCAGCATGCCATCTTGCCCTAAACCCTAAACCCTAAAACCCTTCCATGAATATGGAGTCGTGAGTTGTCTTGCAGGGAACCCAGAGACTCCAGCACCCCACTTAATGTCAGGGAGTAGGCCTTGAATTATCATAGGACGTTAATAAGATTTGAAGAAGAGAATTCGGCAATGTCTACACGGAGTAACTTCCGAGGCAGTCGGGATCACCCGGTGCCGTCCTCAATGTGGCTTCGATTGGGTCCTCGTACGCAACCATTGTCCAAGACAATCCCACGGAGGATTTAGCTGGATCTCTGCGCACGGAGAATGGCACCGTCCCTGTGACCGTGAATTCCCTGAAAGCCTCCAATGCGCTCGCTGATATTCTACACGGATACAAGAGTCCTTAGCGAGCCGGAAACCCCATACCAGGCAGAGAGCGTGGGGAGGGCTTTACTTGTGGTTGTGGATAATGATTGTACCCAGCGAAGTGGCCAGTCAGTGTGTCGGAACTCTTCGACTTGTCCTTCGTGCCTAGTCTGAAAGGTTTGGGGTTTTGGGTTCAGGGGCTTGCGGGCTTCACGTTAGGGTTTAAGGTTTAGGGTTACACAGTTTGGGGTTAGGGGTCAGTAACATCGTTGACACTGGGCGACCCGACCCAGAAAAAACACAGTGTCATTGTGCGGGCGGGATCTTACTTCCAGGATCAAGGAGCTTAGTAATTAAAGTTGCAAGAACCTTAACTTGGGTTATAAGTAACTGTAAGATACTTCATCAAGCATGCGTAGAGTTACCTTGTTTTTAAGCCTTAGTTCATATATGTGTCGTTGTCCTTTCAAGTGTCTTCAGCTCCATTTGGTTCCTCTACGAAGCCGGACAAGTAGGATATCAACACGCCCGAAAGAACCGACTGGGAAAGCGCCTAAACCCTAAACCACGTTGCAGGTGTCAAAGCTGTGGGAGGAGAGATGCAAGGATGAGAAAGGCGCAGGCATGCACCCGAAAGATTCAAAGAAGCCTCTGGGTTACATATACCACTCAGAGGGTTGCTGCATATATGTATAGCAGCCCGAAACCCTAAACCCTGAACTGTACCCCACAACCCCAAACCCTAACCATACCCCACAACCCAAAAACCTGAACTATACCCCACAACCCTAAGCCCTAAACTATACCCCACAACACTAAACCCAAAAACCTGAACTAAACCCTAAGCCCTAAACTATACCCCACAAGCCTACACCCTAAACTCCATTCCGACAACCCTAAACCCTAAACTATAACACAACTCTAATTGTGAAGGCCCCGATATGATTCGGAGACTTCGGGGCTCGGTCTGGCGGCAGAAGGTTCTCTGAAAGTTCTGCAGGAGGTGGATTTAGTGTTGAGGATTTAGGGTTTGGGGTTCAGAGTTTAGGGTTCAGGGTTCAGGGTTTTGCGTTCAGGGTTCAGGGTTTAGGGTTGACGGTTTAGGTTTAGGGTTTCAAAACCCTAAACCCCATGGTGTTGTAACGGCGTTCCAGGGCAGTCGGGGAGTTCGAGCATTGCGCTTTGTGAGCAGCTTTTTTGGTGTTTTTGTGGCTTGAGGTTTTAGGGTCTAGAACCCTTCGAGACCCCAGACCCCAAACCACTAAAGCCCTAAAACCCTGCCTAAGTTGATAAGAACCCTAAAGAATGAGATTGGTAGAAATTAAGGCTTCTACATAGCGCCTGTGCAGGCACTTCTGAAGTATCCCAAAACCTGATTCTTATTGCCAAGGCCCTTACATTAGCCCCGAACCCTTTTTCCCACGCAGGCCACGCGGTCTGATCATCGTCACTGTTTCAGGCCCCTAAACCCTAAACCCTAAACCCTAAACCCCTGAACCCCCAACCCTTGAACCCTAAAAACCCTAAACCCTAAACCCTAAACATCGTCTGACTCTCCGGAGTCGGGGATTTTGGCTTGGGTTGTGGGGTTTGGGGTTGCGAGAAGATCCGGGACCAGGGCTTTTATTCCAGGACCCTTTCCAATGGTGATTCATAGTGGATAACGGTTTAGGGTTTAGGGTTTAGGGTTTAGGGTTTAGGGGATATTCATGGTAGAATAGGGGTAGTGGTACCCTAAAACCCTCAACCCATTACGGTTCAGAGTTCAGTGTTGCCGGTGCTTAGGTTGTGGGGTTTCACAGTGCTGGCCCTGAACCGGTTTAAGGTTCCTCGCCGCTATCAGTAGTTCTGACACACTGAAGCCGCCAGTTTCTGGTTTTAGCGTTTAGCGTTTATGTAGGGTTTGGGTTTGATATGAGAATGCACACACACACACACGTGTGCCCTGACTTGGACCCTAAATCATATAGCGAGAATGCTAGGCCCTGAACGGCGCAGGGCCTTCTTTGTTGGGGGTGCCTTTGTTAGTGCAACGAACATCAGGTTGTCAGGGAATCTCAGTTGAAGCCGCAAAAGCAAGAGCTTCCTCGGAGAAACGACTTACACATATATATATATATATATAAATATATATATATATATATGGGCCTTTTTTAGGGTGCGGCTAGCGTGATAGGGGCCTTAATCATTGGAATAGGGCTTTGGGCTCCTTTATACTAGAATAGTAATTGTAATAATAATGAAAATTTAACAAGGAACCTCCCGAAATAGTATAGGGAATTATTACGGTCTCTATATTGCGCAACATCCGCGGCAGCCAGCAAAGCCTCAACGATCTCTCGGGCAATTTCAGAGGGGCAGAGGAGGGGCAGACTTTAATGCACTTAGACCCGGTTTGGGAGTTTCCAGGTTTCGAACCCCCCTTCGAGATCTACGTGACGCAGGTTTTTGGTTTTGAGTGTCAGGGTGTAGGATTTAACGTGTCTAGCGCAGTGCTTTCTTCCCGACTCCAGACGATCTGCCCGGCGCACAGGCGCCATCGTGGAAGTTCAAGAGATATCCTTGCCCAGTGGCCTGGCTTTATCGAAATTGTAGTTGTCATATGAGGCAGCTACCAGTTCTTCGTTGTGCTGCCGTGATTGTGCGATGTAGGGAGCAGTGCAGATCCGACATGCATCAGGCATCCAGCTCAGTGTCTTTACTGTTGGAGTTAATTCCGTGTTTTGCTTGCTGTTGTTTGGAAAGAGTGTTGTTGTTCTTCATGTCCTTGCTATTTCTACTGCAAACGCGATCAGTCACAGTTGTCATAAGCAGAACTCCTATCCGCCCCTGACTACTGCATAGTATTCGGAAACAGCTACTACCGTAGCTCAAACCCATACCCCAGGCCAATAGACCCCAAACCTCATACGCTAGACCCCGGTCGTTGGCCTATTCCCCTGTTGATTTTCATGAGCCCGAGACCAGAATCCCCCAGAAACCCCAAGCTCAAAATCGGACTGAAATCCTGAATGCCAGATCCGGTTTCGTGTTTAGGGTCCTACTTCGGTCTGAAGCACAGGAACCAGGTCCTAGACGCTAGTAGGTTTAAGGGTTCCTAAGACTAAGACAATATACCCCAAATCCTGTGCTAGTTCTTAAGGCCCCTACATTATGTCTTCTTGTTGTCATTTTTTCTACTACGATTAGCGTTATCAATAGTAGCGTTATCAAAGCTTAGCCTGCTCGACTGTTGCACTGTAAGCTTTGCACAGGCATCTCTTTATCTCAGCATATCTTACAATACATGGCTCAAGAAACATGTTTCAGTTGCCCCCAAACTCTAAACCCTACACCTCAACAGGTATACTTGGCGTGTTGTTTACAACCACCTTATCTGAACATAAGCCTCGTACCCAGACAGCCCAAGTCCCTCGCCCAGAGTATTATTCCTGCCCCTTTGGCCCGTACGCAACCCTAAACCCTTGTAGATTTGAACCTAGCAGCCCTTATCGTAACCCTGATACTGCCATTCTCCCCTAAACCTAAACCCTCATAGACTTTTACCTAGTAGCCCTGGTCGTAACCCTGACATTGCCATTCCCCCCTAAACCCTAAACCCTAAACTAAACCCTTCCAGGCCTCCCAAGCATTGGCAGCCTCGGCCACCCTGAGACGTGCAAGCGCCCTTGCGCCCCACGACTCGGAGGGGTTCTGGGTTCCTTTAGGCACTCTTATAAAGCTCTCATGGGCTTTATAATGAGCTCAAGGGCTAGCAAACCTGACACCGGACACACCTGACACCAAAAACATCTGGCACAACTGACACAACTGACATCTGACACAGATTAAGGGTTCTAATTCCCTAGGGTTCCTACAAGGAGTCTACAGATTTTAGGGTTTTCTGATTCCCTGAATCTTCATCTAAGGGGTTCCTTCAAGGATTTCTCGAAGGGTTCCATTAACGGTTCTTTTAAGGTTCTGGGTTCCCTCAGGGATTCCCATAAGGATTCTACATTAAAGGTTCCTAGAAAGACTCTTTTGGGGTTCTGGGTTCCTGTAAGGATTCCTTTCATAAGGGATTCAATATTAAGGGTTCCGAACAAGGCTCTACAGGCTGCCTGCAAGAGTTCTATTCCGGGTTCCTATAAGGAGTCGTTGGGGTTTAGGGTTTGAGGCTCCATGTACAGTTACATAGGGACTTTAAGGAGTTATATAAGCATCTTCATTTGGCCAAAAAACACCGCGTAAACGTGGCTTCAACGTGCGAGCTCGTCCCTCTACACGACAATGTCCTTCTACAGTACTGTAGCACGGATGAGCAAAAGGGCGACCCCCTTACGAAGGCGTTACCGCTGCAAAAGTGGGGCACGCACTGGCGCTAATGTCCATTGCAACAGAAAGATTGCCAGACTTCTACAAGTTCGGTTTGCTTTCGGTTCTCTTTGATAGTTAGCTTAGCTTCTATCAGATGCACTTTGCTGAGCTCTGTGCTTGAGGATGTTTTGAAGACAGACTCGTTGAGTACTCTCTCTCGCTCTGGGCCGCTACAAATCGCGTTGGTGGTTGAGTTGGATTTTTCTGGGCCATTTTTGGCCGTGACAAATCGTGCTGCTGGCTTGCTATTTTGTTCTGGCCAAGTCTTAGCCGTTACACATCGTAATGCCATGTCTTGAAAAGGGACTACTTTTCAGGCTTAAGTCTATACTATATAGGTACCTGGAGCCTCACGGATTTGGGGACAGCCTGAGAAGCTTCAACCCTCACTCCTGAATCCCACAATCGGACGCTCCAGAAGCCCCCAAGACTTAGCCCTGGTACATTATAGTATACTGTAGCCGTAAGCTCTAAACCCTAAACCTCAGCCTATCTCCGTCGATCATATGAGAGCAAGTCCGAAAGCCCTGAAGCCCGAATGCCCGGAAGACTCAAAGCCCCGAAGCCCCAACTAAATGGGTGTTCTTGTATTCGAGTAAGATCGACCCCAAAACCAGATTGTTTTTCTAGGTTCTAGACCCTACCCATAGGCCCTAAAGTAGTTCCTTTTTGGAGTTGCCTTATAGGATTCTATATATGAACCCCAAAAAGGAACTACTATGGGGCCTATGGGTATATTCGAAACCGCGAAGCGCGGGCAGTGCGAGAAGCTGAGGTCCCCTTGAGCTCTAAACCCTAAAAGTAGGGGCCTCAATAATTAGAATAGGGTGTTAGGGTTCAGGGTTTAGGGTTGGTATATTCTGCCAGAATCGTAATAAGGAACCCCCAGAATAGCATAGGTAACTACTTAGGCCCCGATATTACCCTAAACCCGTATCCCTAAACCCCCAGGTTCACTTTGCCGCTCGCGGATGCCCCCAGGGAAAGAACTGCACGCAGCTTGTCAAGTAATATAGGGGCCGTACTAGTTGTTTTCTCAATTTTGAAGGTTCCTTATTATAATTACAGTATATCTAATATACCCTTTCAATTTTGAAGGTTCCTTATTGCAATTACAGTATATATAATATACCCAAAAACCGTATAGAAAATTTTTAAGGCCCCCATATTAAGGCTTTTAGGAGCTCCCGGGGCCCGGGAACCCGAGATGGGTTTAGGGTTGAGGGTTTTGGGGTTTAGGGTTTAGGGTTTAGGGTTTAGGGTTTAGGGTTTAGGGGTTTAGGGCGTAGGGTTTTTGCAAACTAGAAGAAGGCGGAACTGTCGACACCCGAATAACTCGTGATGAAGGCGTAGCCGTTAAGGTTCCTGGTCCGTTATGCTACAGAAAGCCCCGGTCATGAGTGTGCTATATTCCCCCATGCCATAGAGCACTGTTGGAATCCTTACATTGAACACCTAACACTTCAAGGAACCGTTTTCAAGGCCCCCTAGCGGCCCGAACGGCCGTAAGCCCTAAACCCGAAGCCTTTATGCTGTAACTGTAACAGCATAAGGATCGGGACCCTACGGGATAGCATTATTACTTTTGTGACTCTGCGGGGCTTGCGCAATATAGCAGCTTAAATAATTCAGACTACCATTCCTTTGGGTGTCCTTTTTAGGGTTTGGGGCTTAGGGCTCAGGGCTTGTAGGGTTTAAGGTTTAGGGTTTGGGCAATGTAATAACGCGATGGTAACCACCCAAACCCCGATTCTAATTATTAAGGCCCTGTGTTCGGTCTTCGGGCTAGTTTGGTTTTTTGTTGGAGTTAATCCTTAACGCAACCACCAAGACATGAACCTCTATGTTTCTTTCTCCCTGGCTACTTCACAGTCTTGCATGAAGACTCGACTCAAGCCCCTGCCTTGCAGGGCCCCCAACCTTCCTCAGATTCGACCCTAACAATCCAAGCAGCTGTTTATGTCGATGCCATCATAGATGAAGGAGTGGGCCTCTCCTGTGCTGTGGGCCGCGACCGGGAGCTTGCAGGGTGTTTGGACGGCTTCTGCAGGGCCTTTAGGAAGAACTGTCGACCAAATTCAAGACCATGTACGGTTCTAGCTACGAGACCGGTACATGGACGGGAATGGGCAACCAAGGGTTAGAAAAACCCTAAGCCTCCGAAACCTCATGCCAAAATCCGCAGCCCACGCCACAAACCGTTAGCCCTCCAAACCCGAGCCCTCAACCCCAAACCCAAGACCCTGAACCCCAAACTCGAACCCCTGAACCGTCGCGCGGCCTGTAAGCCTCCAATATAGAATCTTGGGAAAAACCAATAGCACACCGCAGTGTTGGGCTATATACATAATATATGTGTATCTACATTAGCTATGTATGTATGTATATATATATATATATATATGTATGTATGTATATACAAGTATAGTATATTTTCTATTCTAAATATTTATCAGCTTATACCTATGTGTACATATACCTATGCATATTTTGTAATTATGATTATATGCATTTCTGTTTGCTAATGTTCATACTTATTGTACTCCGATATATTCAGGTTTGTTCATTTGTGCACACTTTGTTTTTGTATATAAAACGCAAATCCTATTCTAATCATTAAGACCCCGCCTGCCGTAAGGTACTGCCACGGGCCACATCCGAAGCGCCCAGCTACCCTGGACAAGTCACAGAGGCCCAGCAGTGCCGTCATTTAGGGTTTAGCCTGTAGCCTTTAGGGTTCAGGGCTTAGGGTTTAGGGTTTAGGGTTTAGGGTTTAGGGTTTTGCCTGTAGCCTTTAGGGTTCATGGGCTTAGGGTCATGTGCGGAAGGAACATGGTTCTAAACCTTAAACCCTAAACTGCAGATGACCAACTTTAGGGTCCTTACGAATTAGACAAGGTTTGCGGCGTACAAAAGCGCGAGTATAATTTGTAGCCCTAAGTAAGGAGTAATGTAGGCTTTAGGGTCCATACTGAATAATTGACGGGGTTGCTTTGCAGGGGGCGTGTATATTATGCTCCCGTTATACAGGGGCTATAAGCGGATAGTTACTAGCACTAATTTTTCACACCCTGCCAGCGGAAATGTTGACGATCATGTGCAGGAGCCTCAACAGAAACCGTGGGCGGCAGCCACTGCAACAATACAAACAAAAGCAGCAAAGTGACAAACGGTCCCTTAAGAAGGACTGTTATTGATGCCACTGGTCTTCGTAATTGCTATGACTTCATGTATGTGCCTGCTATTTCTCAGCACAGGATGTGTTGGCCACGGTTTATCAGAGCCGAAAGATACAAAGGATACGAGTATCGATGCACGGATCCCCGACGATGTCCTGAATCCCTGGTTTTTGACATGGAGGGGTCGGAGTGATTTGTAATATTATTCCTTTGGGGGCTCCATTCTTGTGGTAATTAGACTGTAGTCATCTCCATACCCAGTCAAATCACGAAGAGCGGAGCCCAACGTATATATTCCCGAGCCTTAGGATATTGGCCACTGCGACTCTTCGATATTCGTTTGACCACCGAAGTTCGACCAACTCCGAGAGATCTATCGCAGCACAACTCTACTCCACAGTCCTTTGCCGGGGGGATCGGATTTGCGGCCCATGATTAGTCTTAGGGTTGTTATAAGGGCTTCCAAAAAAGGGATACGGGGTTCTCAGTAGGGGCTACTATAGGGGTTATTATGTAGGAGAGCTTTGGGGGTTCGTATGCGACTCGACACATAAGTGTGTCGTCTTTTGAATATTCATGAGAGCCATGCAGCGGAACACCCAGAACTTCACTCAGCGCCACATCTTGTAAAGCGCCAACCACAAGCCTTAGGCATTGCACCCTGAAGTTTTCGCAGGGCAAGCCCTTCACCTCAAAAGCTTCAACCGTCAACCCTGAATGTTACACCCCAAACCCGAAGCTCTAAACTAAACCTACGTAATCCATAGCCCTGTACCATGAACCCAGACTCTCACAAACAGCCAAACCCGAAGCCATGTCGGCCGCAACCGCAGCCTCCGTAAGCCTTAAGTTTTTGACACATCAAGGGTTTAGGGTGGTTTACGGTATAGGGTTTGACCAGATTAATCTCATCCAGGAACCTGCTTCGCAGATTGGATGAAGCAGCACTGGTGTCCATGGCGCCTTGTCGTGATTTGGTTTCAGGCTCTCGTGGCAGGCCTTGCGAGCTTCATCAGTCAATACTTTTTTGCAAGTTCCACCAGTGATCCCCTAAACCCTAAACCCTAAACCCTAAACCTTTTTGCTGGCCAAAGTAGATACGCCAAAAAGGTAGAGTAGAAGCCCTATGGTCAATCTATAAGACTCATGTTGCGCCCGCCTTGTTCGAGATGAACTTTAGAAAGAGGGGCAATATAGGGGCCTTAGCACTTACAACAATAATTAGATTAGGGTTTTGGGGCTCTAAACATTGAGGGGATACCGGGGGGATCCTAGGATGGTATCTACGTGAGTTGTGCCGACGATCGCGTCGAGGAGGGATCATCCTCTACTCCTCTCGCGTGTTGTGTTTATGTTTGTGCCCTTCTTTGGTTAATGCATTCCTGCATGTCATTGGTTAATGCATTCCTGCATGTCATTGCCGCTGGTTTTTTGGGGTCTTAGGGAGAAGCCTAGGCCCTAAACCCCAAGCCTAAACCCTAAAAGAAAAAGAAGCACGATCGGAACAGCTGCTTGGGAATTCATGTCTTGGTTTTAAACTAGGTAAGCTTTCTGGACATGTACAATTTTCCCTTATTGGGCTTAAAGAGGATCTTGTTTTAGCATATGTTTCACAGCGCCAACCTAGTAAAGATTTGACGTCTAGTTGTTTGAGGCCTTGCGGGCCTCGGTGGGATTGCTGAGTTCCGTGCATCGCTTTTAGAAGCTACAGCTCATCTCGGAGACATCGGAACAGAGGTTCAGGCTTAGGGTTTAGAGCTTCTGCGTTCTTCACTGGGATAACCACAACTTGAGCAGCCTAAACTGCTTTCAGCTCCACTTCGGATCGAGGGCTCTAGGCCCCGTTCAACGACCCACCGCGGGAGCAGCGAGAAGCCACCCTAAACTCTAAACCCTAAACCCTAAACCCTAAACTGTCAACGAGAAGGCAATGAGGTGCAGGCAGAGTTCGGGTTTTCAACTGCAATGCAGTTTGGGGTAGACGTAGGGTTTACAACCGCCCAAACTGAAATCTTCCATGGCTACCAGTGGCTTAGATAGCCAAAGCGAGAACTTTAGACAAGTTTAAGCTGTTTTGGGCCTGGTTGTTGAAGAAGGGAGATGAACAGGATAACCGTAAAGCACTTTGAAGTTCTGCTTATCGAAGCGCACATAGTGAACATTGGAGCGACAGGGAAGGTACATTGCCTGGAATTTAGAGCAACTATTTGGAGGAACCGGCTTGGCAATCTTGGTCAATCTTGTTCGTGCAATCTTGGTAATATTGCACTACTTGCCCCACTTGCTTGTCGACTAGTTTAGCGTTTAAACCAAGATTGTTCTAAATGCCCGGCACGCTGGGAAGGTACCACATTATCGAGGTTGCGCACAAGTACCCATACATATTTCTCTGTCGGTGTCCCGTTCTAATGCTTCAAAAACAGCATGCAAAAAGGTACCAGTCTACTTGAGGGGTTATGGGGACATCTTGCTGTGCATGGCTTCGGTATTGGTATCTGGACATCTGTAGCACCAGGGCTCATGCGGCTACTATGTAGTTCATCGGTTGGCCCTACAGTTACACACTTTGAGGCCGAAGTACACACTAAACACTAGACCCTACCTAAACCCTAAAGAACCGACATTTTTAAGGACTTACAAAAGGAAATCATGATAAGGAGCCCTAAAAAGGTAGGTTGAAGTATGCCTAAACCCTAAGACCTAAATCCAACATGTCCTATAATGGTACATAGGCTAGAGCACCATTTACAACACGTTGCAAACTCAAGGCTCTGTTTCCCCCTATACGGTAGACCCTTGGGGTTTTGGATTTGGAGTTTAGGGGTTTAGGGGTATTTTGGGGCTTTGGGGGTTAGTATAGGGTTTAGGGTTTAGGCTTGGATGTGCTTTTCGTTCAGCTGAGGTCGTTGTGCATTTGCAAGCACGTTTGTCCCTGAAAGGCCACCGGCATCCGAGCGGGTGTTTGTTTGGGGGGCATTCGGCGTTCCTGCAGCTCGAACTAGTGGCCATTATCTACGAAGTCATAAACCACCACCTCAGTTTAAATCTTGATAGAGAAGCCCCACACCCAAGCCCCACTCGACCAAGTAACTTAATCCTAGCTTTCGGGGTGGCTATTGCGTTTCGTCCAATGTGTGGGGCATGGCCTATGCTTCCGCAAGTAAAGTATGCCTTGTTGTTCCCTTATCAGCTCTTCTTGGGGTTCATACGATATGGGTTCCTTTAGGGTTCCTTTTGAGGCTTGCCAGACGGGTTCCTATGCAATTTAACAGCCAGGATTACAGGTAGGCTTGCGGCTTTGTTGGTAAACCCCAAACGGTTTAGGGTTTCGGCTAAACCCTAAACCCCTCCACACTAAACCCTAAACCGATTTAGGGTTCAGGGTTTAGGGTTTATCGCGGCGGAACCCTAGGTGTAGCATTTCAGCTTTAGGTCTTCGAAACCTCATCCCCATGTTTGCCTTGACTCTTTATTGCAGCCCCTTTAGAACCTTGTCTGGGTTTTGGAGCACCGTACTGCAATGCTTTGTAGGGGAACTGTTGCCTAAAGGAACCATTATACAAGACAAGTTTTTACTTTTTCTTTCTGGTTACTTCAAAGCCCTGTTATCGCTGAACGCCAGAAGTTCATTCCTACACCCTCCAGCTACCTGTTGTCCCAGGGTTGGGGTCATATGCTTGTGCAATTCTGCAGGGTTTGCGGTTACGGGAAACATAGGGGTCTTAATACTTACAAAAACGTTTTGGGGCATATCATACTGGAAATGATAGCAAGGAACCCCCCCAAAATAGCACAGGTAATTCTTAAGGCCTCTATAGTACATACCACCCCCAAACCCTAAACCCTAAACCCTACCCATCGCAACGTCCCCAAAATCCCCCGCGTTCCAGCTCCCGATCTTCTCGGCTGGGTTTTTGAGGGGTTTCCACCTGGCTCTGCCCTTAAGGCTGTATCCACCGACCGTTTTTAGGATTTTTAGCGTTTAGAGTTTAGGGTTTAGGGGCCTACTCGACAGAACTTGTTTCTGCGGCGTTCGTTTCTGCATGTTCCTCTCCATGCTCGGATCGGAGAAAATATAAGTTGGATCTTGTTCTACATCAACCTCATCGTAAGCAGCAATTGAACAACAGATTTCTGTCAACAGAGAAGCCCTGAACACTTAGCAAGGCCTGTGAAAGCCACCCCGCTAGCTCTGCAGTGCTGAGCCCGAACCTAATATCCCATATAGGTTTAGGGTTTAGGATTTCGGTTTATTTAGGGCTTAGGGTCAAGATAGTCGTTACTTTAAAACCTAAGCCCTATTCAGGGTCGATGTGTGTGCTGCCCTGAACCCTCCAACTCCTCCCTCGTGGCAACCCTCGGTTTAGGGCTTATAGGGTTTA
>CAJNDV010035123.1:6259-23010 GCA_905221635.1 Symbiodinium sp. CCMP2456
CCTAAACCCTAAAGCCTGAACCCTTATAAGGACCAGTCAACCTGCCGATCTCCAGTCCCAAGCGCAAAGCCCAGAACCCCAAACCCCCTCGGTTTAGGGTTTAGGGACCCTAAACCCTAAACCACGCCTAATGGGACCCAGAGGCCGAAATCTGCACCCCCAAAACCAGAAGGTTTAGGTTTTAGGGTTTAGGGTTTAGGGTCAACACTCTACATCCGAAAGCCCTAGGACCCTAAACCCCCAAATTCCACAAACCTCAGACCCAAGACCCAAAATCCGAAAACCTAAACTGCCTGCTGCTTCTTGCGCCGTCGGCGAAAGCATGCAAAGATCTGAGCCAGAGCACGTGTGCTATGCTAAACCCTAAACTTTAGGGTTTAGGCAGTTTCGGGTTTAGGGTTAGCCGTTAACCGATATTGCTGACACTAAACCCGCAGCCCTAAACCCGAAGGGGCGCTGCGACTCTTATTTGACGGGTTTGCCCACCCCACTGGAGTGTAATATAGAGGCCTTCATAGCCAGAATAGGGTTTTGTGCTGTCCTCAACCCTAAACCCTAAACCTATAGGGTTTCGTGCTGTCTTTGTTTCTCTTGAGAGGCATGGTGTCTTTTGATTGAGGGTTTTAGGGACACGGCTTAAAACTTAGGGCGTAGGATTTGGGGCCGAGGGTGGGGGTTACTGTCCTGAGCCCCGAGGGGCCTCAACAGCTAGAACAGGGTTTCGGGCATGTTATGGTGTTGTTGATACTATGCTAGTCGATAAAGATGCCTAACCCAGACCCCCAAAAGGATCTAAAAAATAGATCCCCTAATTAGGGACCCTAACTACTAAAGGGTACTTTATAGACACCCCGTTAGGGGATCTATTTTTTAGATCCTTTTGGGGGCCTGGGGAAGAATAATGTCAGTACCTAGACCCTCAACCCTCAACCCTTAGTTAGTCTTTCACAGAGAACACAGCCTTATGACACTTGATCGAAGTATTCGAGCGGCTCCTCGACTTCAACGTGCCTTCGAACGCTGGAGACGAGTCTAAAATAGGATTTAGGATTTACGGTTTAGGGGGTTAGGGGTTTAGGGTTTAAGGGTTTAGGGTTTAGCATGTCATACATTACCTTACTGGTCCATGTGCCTACATGGTATATGCATTGGCCCTGAAAATGGCCTGAAACCATAGAGAGGTGCATGAACCCTTGGGGCAATGTACCCTAAACCCTAACCCCTAAACCCTAAACCCCTAAACCCCATACATTACAGGAGGAATCCTGACATGATGCTCTGTAACCCTGAGGGGGGGTTTAGGGTTTAGGGTTTAGTACCCAATAATCATATACTCTTCTGAATACGAACCTACAAAACCACTATCCGTAACCCAAGTACATGATTATTAGGTCCTTTGGACCCTTAGGGTAAGGCTTTCAGGAAGGTGTAGTAGAAGATCTGTGTGTGAACAGCCCATGCCCCTTTAGGTTAGTAGTTAGGATTAGGGGGACCCTTGGGGATATAGACCCTCGCAATAAAGTCCTTTTAAGAGAGCCATAAGTAGGATTAAGAAGGGTCCCGTTTAAGGGGTCTCCCACATACTACCTAGGATAGGTAGGCTGCAGGACAGGCTTGTGGAGATCACTGTAAAGGACAGCATGACCCAACATAGCAACACAGAAAGGTACAACACTGACTGGACTTGGACTACAAATCCTACCGACTATCCTTGACGAAATTAACGGGATGCAACATGCTTTTTCATAACCCCCAAAAAACTAAAAAAAAAACAACAAACAAAACAAACAAATGGTCAGAACCACCCAGCCCCAAGCTAAGTCCGATGCGACGGCGAAGGCCAGGGCCACTGCCGGGGCAGCGCTGACCTCACAGCGACGCTTCAGGGAGGTTACCCAGATTGGCTGACTTCTGAACCCCTCCCAAAAGATAAACTATTCGCCTTCTTGTTATAGTTCATATAGAAACTCAAAAAGTTAAAGTCCTCAGAGCCAACCAGAAGAACGCCAAGCAGAGATACCAAACCCCAATAATCAAGGAATATGCCTGAAGCCTGAAGATGTAGGGAGCTCAACATTATTCGAGGTCAAGTCCCCAATTAAGGGTAAAGCAACAGCCTCAGAAGTCAGGGTCGGATCCTCCGTAGCGACATCCTCCTGCTCAGCCGCAGAACCGACTTCGAGAGCAGCATCGATGGCTGCACGACACAACCGGATGTTCTCAGTGGTGGTCATCCCGGGCACAGCGCCTTCCTCTTCGGCCTGTTCGAGCTCAGTCGGCTCCAAATCCATCCGGTCAGCCCGCTCCGCATCGTCCGCCTGGATCTGCCCTCGCCTCCACGGCACCACTCGGAGACGCGGACGACGCGGGAGACGTCGGTTCATGCAGCGCCACAGCCTCATCGAAAACATCGGAGGCAACCTGCAAAGCCAAGTGCGTGGCGGCCTCCATCAAAATTGCAGTTGCCACAGCATCCACTTCTGACGCCGGCACCGGTGCCGCTACAAGCAGTGCATCCGGTAGACGCCAAAAACGTTGGAACATGAGCATCTTCATGCCCTCTGGTCAAAGCATAGGGAACACCTGCGATAATCGTCGGTATTTCACGTTCCAACTTTATGGGGTTTACTATAAGTCCCAGGGATAGGTCGCAGGGATTCGGGATACCCCAACATTGGTTCGAAGCCTACGATCGGGGAGTAGGATACTGTAGGAGTACTCAATAACAGAAACCCAAGTGCGCGCAATGCTTTCAAGACCCTAAACCCTAAACCCTAAATCCCGAAACCCTAAACCCTAAATCCCTAAACCCTAAACCCAAAGTCCCCAAACCCTAAACCCTAAACCGTGAAGGCTCTCGGGTTTGCACATAAAGTGTTTGGCTGCTGGGTTCAGAGAGCTCTGCAGGTCAGGATTCAGAGTTTACAAGCTTAAGACTTTTGAGGTTTTAGGGTTCAGGGCTTAAGGGCTTTAGGGTTTTAGGGCTTGAGGGCTTCAGGGTTAAGGCTTGAGGGTTTAGGGTTTAGGGCTTTAGGGCTTTAGGGCTTTAGGGCTTTAGGGCTTTGGGGCTTTAGGGCTTTGGGGCTTGAGGGTTTAGGGTTTAAAGGTCAAAGCCAAATCCTAAGACCCAAAGACTCCAAATATTCAGATACGGCTGATGATATACATCCTGTACTACCCATAAGAAGGAAGGTACCATAACTCGCACAGCTTAGGGTCCTTAAGGTAATGCAGGATTCATATCATGAACAGTAGTACCTACTTGGGGTCTAAAACCCACAAATGGTACTCTGGGCTACTTGGAACCTTAGGGAAAACCCAGAGCCCTAAACCCAAACCCTGTAACCGAAAAGACCTACCCTTTTTAAGGAACCTTACATAGAAACCATTGTAAGGAACCCTAAAAAGGTAGGTCTTGCCGGCTGCAGGTAAATCCTAAGGAAGTCGCGATCCTCCCCCGACTTGGACGGACGACTTTTCCAGCGAGCCCGCCCTTCCGTTCCATGGCTCAAATCTAAGGGGGTTTAAAGCTTAGGGTTTAGGGTTTAAGGTTGAACCCATGGGCCCCCAGTATGGGCCCTTAACCCTGGGATCCTTATACACCTACTATCTACCCTATATGTACCGGGTCCCTAGAAAGGCTTAAGGGTCCATATTAGGGGCCCATACTTCTAACCTTAGATCGAATGCCCTTCATTCAATTAGGGCTTAAGGTTTTACCTAGACCCCCCAGCTACGTTCGATTATGATGCCATAATATTACTCTCTGTTAAGGACCATAAGGGCTCTATTAAAGGGTACTTGGGGGGGGTCCTGGTAAGTCCCAGGCTTAGGGGTTTAGGGTTTGGGGTTGTTAGGGCTCCTTGTTACCGGATGCTAAAAATGCTTTGTAAGGGTCCACATAGCTTGCAGCCCAATTTCGAATCACAACCTCGAAACGCAACTGTAACCACACATGGACATGCAAAAACGTCTTACACGTGACGGCATCCTTTTACATAGCTGCACATCTCTCTCAGGCCTCTAGCTAAAAAAATGAAAACTTCACATAAACATAGCTAGAGCAAGCCCACTTGGCACAAACCCTGGATTGCCCAGTAACGCCGTAACAACAAGGTACTCTTGTCATGGTATACCTGTAAAACAGCGAACCCCATATTCAGGAAAACATGCAAGCAAAACGGTGATACTGGGCCAACTTCGTCCGGATCCTAAAGTCTATAGCCCCAAAATCAACTCTATAGAACTTGCACTACGTATGACTATTGCGGGACGTAGCTGTGCAGGCAACAAACCGTGGACCATCTGGATCTTTAAACCGTGCCTGGGTTCTACTTCGCGGCTCGATGGACATAGTAAGCTGGGTTACAAGGACCTTACTTAATCAGGATAAAAAGTGGAGCTAACTATAACCCCCCACTTTTTAAGTCTCCGTGTAAGACCATGTGGTATGGTAAACCCTCAACCCTAGACCCGAAACCCGATAGAATAGGCCCTGATGCAGAAGAAGTAAAGTTAGAATTGCGTTTTGGGCAAATTCCACTATCATAAGTATACCCATAGGCCCCACAGTAGCTCCTTTTTGTGGCTTGTATTTAGGATCCTATTAGGAATCCCCAAAAAGGAACTGCTATGGGGCTTATGGGTAAGGGGACCCCAAAACCCTAAACCCTTATTCTTCGACCCCTAAACCCTAAACCCTAATTCTTCGACCCCTAAACCCTAAACCCTAATTATACGACCCCTAAACCCTAAACCCTAATGATTCGATCCCTAAACCCTAAACCCTTAACCCTAATTATCCGACCCCTAAACCCTAAACCCCTACACCCCTAAACCCTAAACCCTAAACTGCTGACAAACCCCGTCCTATTTCCACATCCCGGTCGAGTCACACCGCAGGATGGCCATGTCAAGGTGAAGAGGGTGCCGTCCTCAGAGGTTTGTTGCTTTGAAGGGGCTCTTTATGGTCTTAGGGTTCCTTTAAAGGGTTCCTCAAAGTCTAGAAGGACTACTATGAGGGTTTAGGGTTTAGGGTTTGGGGTTTGGGGTTTAGGGCTTGGGGTTTAGGTTCTACTACTTAGGGTTTAAAGTCTTTTTGGTTTAAGGTCTAGCTAGCTTTTGAGTATAGGGGTTTAAGGTCTGCTACAGCAGCCTTAACACTTCGGACTAGGGTACCGGCATAGATTATGATGCATGAAGATTGCTGGCACTCATTGAAGCCTCATTTTACCCGGGAGAATTGCAAGCGTGGCCTTGTCGTGAAGCCGTTAACCACTTGTTGACAGGCTTGTAACTTTGTGAGGTCATAGTTGTCCATCGTGTAGAAGCCGCAGACACACTTCCGGCATGTAGCATTGCAGACGATTCCAAAAGTATGGGCGGAGGGTGACCTTAAACTGAGGGCGACCTTAAATTGCACTTCTGCGCCATACCACAAACCCTCTGTCCGAAATACAGGAAGTCACTAAAACTTTGGTGCTGTCATAGCCTTACCCGAAACTGCACGACAGCAAGCTTAGACAGTTTTTGAACCTGTACTATGCCGATCCCTTGTCTCCTGAAGCATTATCCCTGAACCACCAAACCCTTGTTCTTCTATCTAACCAGTGGGTACCTGACTGAGATAGATAGTATCTGACGGGCGGAAACCTATAACCTCACACCAGTGGGTATCGAAAGAGGGGGTTAGAGAAAGAGGTTAGGTGAGGTACATGATGTTATATTGGGGATCCATGTACATACTCTCTCTGTCTCTCTCCCTCTCTCTACCTATATAAACATATAAATATGCCTAGATATGTTTGTAAATTTGTCTCATAGACGAATTAACATGCCTGATAAGTGCCTACATATACGTACTACGTATTGTTATTCTCAGATTCTGTTACGTTATACTAAACAAACAAACAGAAGTATATATAGAGAGAGATAGAGAGAGATCACAACAAGGCGTGACCCCATCGGAGGATGCAAACTTCTCGGAAACCCCTTCATGCCGCTGAAGTCTCCATGAAGGCAAAGATGGGCGTACCCATGACCAAGCGCATCGTTTCACCTGAGTTTCAGCAGAGAAACCACTAAACCCTAAACCCTAAACCCCGAAGGGGATGGGCCATGGTCCCTAAAGCTGACAGTCCCACATGGTCCTAACACATTTGGACTCTTAAACCCCCGGTAACCGGTTCAGGGGTTTAGGGTTTAGGGTTTAGGCTGCGCCTGCACTCCAAACCTGTCCTGAGCCCACCCGCAATTCCCTTTTTTCCGTACACCCTGAACCGTAAACCTCTATGACATGCTCCGCCGTAGCAAATTATGGCGGGCACGAAAACAGGTAGAGATCTGGCGTCCGAAAGAAGCCCATGAGCCCTAAGATCAAACCATAAACCCTACAACCCTAAACCCTATAAACTCCTAAACCCTAAACCTTAAACTCCTAAACACTAAACCCCAAACTCCCAAACCCTGCATCCCCCCCCAGACATAACAAACTCTAAGTTCAACAGAACTGCTGCGCTAAACCTTCGCATCCGGAGGCTGGTTTTGGGGTTTAGGGCTTAGGGCCTAGGGTTGACTCGTCCAGAGTGCTACTACTCTTGTACAAGGACTACAAGTAATGCAGTAATTACAGGTGATTACTAGGGTTTAGGGTTTAGGATTTAGGGTTTAGGGTTTAGGGTCTGTGATTACTATAGTTACTTGGAGGCAAAACCTTACACAGTGCATTTATGCATGCGCCCTCCACACATGGTCTTCGCCGCGTGCGAGTCGGTTACATCTTATCTTCTCTCTGGTCAAATCCCAAACCCTGAAACCTAAACCCTGAATCCTAAACCCAAAACCCTACACCCTAAACCCTAAGCCCTAACCCCCCCTTTCCCAAGCCCTCAACTAACTCAACCCGGATCCCCAACAAAACCACCGAATCTGCCGGACCCTGCGCTCCAAACCCGCAAGCCCGAACAACATCAACAAGCTATAAGAACCCAAAAAGTTTAAAGATTGGGTATCGGGGAACTAAGCCTAAATTCTAATCCCTAAACCCTAAACCCTAAACCCTCGAAACCCAAGCCCCCGGGCTCTCCACCCCCAAATAGTTTCTGTCAGCTCCAAACCAAAACCACTTTCTGTTTTGACGGCGAAGGGTTGAAGCCTTCAGGCGCGAACAGCGGTTTAAGGTTAAGGGTTTGGTTAAGGTTTAGGATTTGGGGTTTTAGGGTTTAGGGCGCTGACATAGATGAATCCCTACACCCTAATGCTAAGCCCGTAATGTAGGGGCCATAGTAATTAGAATAGGGTTTGGGGGATTCCTTATTATAATTATAGTATGATATACCCCGGATCCCTATTCTAATCATTTAGGCTCCCATACTAAGCCCTAAAGCCTAAACCCTGATGCTAAGCCCCTAAGCCCTAAACCCTAAACCCTAAACCGCGCGGCATAGAGCAAGCGAGAGGCCCAGATTTAGCGCGTCTCCGTTGGGACCCTCCAACCTGACAGCTGTCTGAAGGGTTTAGGGTTTAGGGCTTAAGGTTTAGGGTTGAGGGTTTACGTCTTTAGGAGTTGAGGAGGTTGGGGGTTGGGGCTTAGAGTTGAGAAGCGCCTAGTGTTGAGAGGTTACATAGGGTTTAGGGTTTGGAGTTTCGGGTTGAGGGGGGTTTCGGGCCTTCCGATGGGTTGCAGACAAGTCTTGCTGAAAATATGCAGGCTTTTGGGGCATAGGGTTCCTAAGCCCTAAACCCTGTTTTCAGCGGCTCTGCAGGCATAGCAGATTCGCAACTCTGAATTCTAAGCCCGAAAAGGAAACTAAGCACGCCAGAACCCAATCCCCGGCACCTTGCCATCCTTAAACTCCAAACCCTGAACCCACCAGCCCCACTTTATGGGTGTGCACACTGAGCCCTTAAATAAACCCTAAACCCTATAAACTATAACCCTAACCCCTAAGCCCGAAGCCTTAAGCCCTAAACCCTAAACACGCAAGCCCAAACTCCAAATCCTAGTACTTATAAGTTACCTATCGTCTCCTTTGTACTTCCTTTTTGGGATTACCTTATAGGATCCTAAATATAGACCACAAAAAGGAACGACCATGGAGCCTATAGGCAGGAAAAACCTTAAACCTCCAAACCCTTAACCCGCACCCCCTCCACTTAAAGGAAACTACAGGTGGGGAGTTTAGGTTATATAGGGCTTCTACAAGGCTTCTATAAGGTATACAGACCTTCTATAAGGCTCCTATAACGGTAACTACCCACCTCAAAATTTCCTAGATCCAAGCGGGCCTTCGGACTGTCAGAGTGTCTGCACCTGCAGAAAGCAAAACATAGGGGCGTATAGGGGCGTTAACAATTCGAACTGGGTCTGGGTGATATACGCTAACTATATAACACTATGTAACTATGTAGGGCCTAACAAGGATACTGTTTATGACATACGGATCTGTGCGGGAGCTGAGGAACATAACCGCCTCACTCGTTAGAACAACATGTTGGGGTATGTTTTGATTGTACTATATCAATAAGCAAGAAGAAACCCTAATGGAATACTGTTGCTAATTCTTTAGGCCCATAGATTCAGCTCTTTTCCGGGAGTTCACGCTTGTTATCGTTGGGATGAAGGGTTTGGGCCTGTTTAGGTAAAGGTTTAGGGTCTGGGAGCAGCGGGATAATTGTTTGAAGTTCTGCTTGGGAGTGCTGCGAAATTGTGAACCAGTCTTACCTCAACTATCTGATCTTATCTAATCTTAGGAACCGAACCCAAAACGTTGACGAGTTGAAGAAACTGCGCATGGCTGCTTTCTTGTCCTCGGTAGCGTCACTTAAGAAGTTAAGTGCTGCAGATCTTGTTATCACTACTACTACTACTACGACGACGACGACTACTACTACTACTACCACGACGACGACGACGACTACTACTACTACTACTGCTGCTGCTGCTGCTGCTGCTACTACTACGATTACTACGACTACTACGACAAGGACGACGGCTCGTAGTACCCCACCACTACTACTCAAACGAATCTGAAGAAATATCGGACTTACAGCATGATATCAGCAAGTATTGTTTCATACATGTTTGAGACAACTAGATCTCTTAACCCGTCAGACGGGAGCTGTGCTGGGCTTCTCCGCTGTTTTCAAAAATCTTTCGACGACTGAGCAACTACTGCACGGGCGGATCGGGGCATAAAGCAAAAAGAGGGTTCCCGAAGCCCAACTCCTATGTTGGGCTGTACGCGGACGGTAACCTTTAGATCGGTGCAATGTAGGGGCCTTAATAATTAGAACAAGGTTTTAGGGGTTCCTTATTATAATTATAGTATATTATACCTCAAACCCTATTCTAATTACTAAGGCCCCTATATTAAGGGATTCTGCTGGATTTCCCAAATCCCCAATCCGGCCTGACTCCGCATACCTTCCCTTCGCACCACTGGAGACCTCAGACAATGGCACCATCTTGCTACAGGAAGGCCTTAAGAATTGTAATGGTATCATACTTTAGGGTCTTCTAGAATTCAATCAGAAACGGACCCCAAAGCGAAGCTTGGGAGAAGAGGAAGGACACTATCAAGACAGCACTGTACCTCGGCTTTTTGGCGTTTAGGGTTTAGGGTCAATCCTAAACCCTAAACCCTAGATCCTAAACCCTAAACCCTAGATCCTAGACCCTAAACCGTTGCTCAAGCCTTGGGTTTATCGGATTCGAGGTTCTTCGTTAAACTAAAACTCTCAACGATCGGGACCGGAACCCCTACGGGAGCCCTGGAAGGAACCCCTTATAGATCCTTAAGCCCTAAACGCTAAAAAAGCAAAACCCTAAACCCTGAGATGCAAAACCCTAGAGTTTCAGTTCCTCAAAACACAAAACCCTAAACCCTAGATCACAAACTCTAAACCATAAGCCCTAAACCCTTAAACACGAAACCCTAGAGTTTCAGTCACTTGAAAGCCTGTGGGCTGCAGACCGGGGGTCCTAAGGTTTAGAGCTTAGGGTTTAGGGTTTAGGGTTCAGGTCGTGCAGGGGCTCGCTACCGGGCCTTGTAAGGGGCCGTTATTTAACAAGAAATATTAGACCCTAAACTCTAAACCTTCAATGCGCAACCCTTCGTTAACAGTTAAGAAGGCACCTCCAATTTGAGAAACCTTTCTTTAAAGCTGCCTGGCCGCTAGCTCTTCGCTGATGTCGTCCGCCCAATCGTTCGAGGCTTCCTGAACTTTTCCTGAGAGGTTTCGGGTCTAGGGTTCAGGGCTTAGGGTGTAGCGTTCGGCGTACTCACTCAGCACATGCGTCATCCTCCTCACCGCAGAGATGCCGCAACCCCTTTCAGGTAGCCAATAGCCCCATGCAAAGGTCCAGTTAGTAGGGGCCCGTGATGAGGGACCGGATTTCGGGAAGAATCTGCCGTGCTTCGTTTTCGGGTTGTTCTGCGGTGCAGCTACAGTTTGGGCAAAGTTCCCCAGCATAAGGGTCCATTTGCGTATACAGTGGTATATAAGTATATATCCAAAACCATGAACCAGTATCTACTTGTGTAGGCCTTCATGGGGTTCCTACATGATCACTGTAGGCTATACACAACAACAGTAGTTGGTACATCGGGATCATCTCTTAATCATATCACCACACCACCAGCACCACCACCACTAGCACGACCAGCACCACCGCAACTGCGATCATCATCGGCTTCACCGTTCAACACCATGGTCACAATCTGTTTGTCACAGCGACAATCACTATCACACTCCTGTTCTGCATCATCTTCTTCCTCGTCATCATCACCAACATCATCGTCATCATCTTCATCATCATCATCATCATCAGCAGCATCACCGTCATCGCCGCCGTCGTCGTCATCATCATCTCTCATTACCCAAGATATCACAGGTGTTCGTGTGTATCATCGCCATCAGGTCCAGCAGTGATGCTCGACTTTCTGCAGAGACACGGCTGCTGATGCTGACACCCACAATCTCTGGGTTGTATGATATTTTGTTTACGGCTCGTTTAAGAAACCCTTCAAATGATTTATGAGGGCTCTGTGAATCATAAGAGTAATCGCTTCAGGGCTCATGGTGGCTCATATACTTGAACCCCGCCAAACAGAACAGGCTTTCAAGTGTATGAGTATATCATGATGAAGCGTCGGTCGTAGGTGTTAGATGGTTCCAGTAGGGTAACCCTAAACCCTAAACCCTAAACCCTACCCTAAATCCTAAACCCTAAACCCTAAACCCTATATCCTAAACCCTAAACCCTTTTGGATTCAGCGCTTCAGGGTGTAGGGATCAGGGCCAAGCGTCCCACGACCAGGTTGCCGGTGTCCAGGTCAACCTTAACGGCGGATGCCTGGCTCTCGCGGTCTTGGAGGATCATGGGAGTTGGTAAGTAAGGTTATAAGTCCCTTAATTGGGGTTACAAGTATAGTATAGTTACCTTAGTTATAACCCTACATACTAAGTCCCATGATCCTTTAAGTACCGCTGCGGGTCTTCGCCAAAGTGAGCAGCCCTGACGTCAAACCCAACTGTCGAGTCTAAAAACCTTCGGGAGACGACGACGTCCAGTTTCTGGTTTATGTCTGGGTTTCGTCCCGTTCAGTACTTCGTGTGCCCATATGCTTGCAGATGATCCCTGAACCCTAAATTTACTAAACCCTAAACCCTACTCTGGAACTGTTCTCCGATATACTTCGGTCTTAGAGGCGTTCGGGCTGATAGGCATATTCTGCAGCTACCTGGACTCTGACGGATCATGAACAGGTCCAGAGCGTCAGGAGCCAAAATAATTGCCTATACTATTTTGGGGGTTCCGTATTGTCATTCTAGTAATTATAGTTTAATGTACCCCAAAACCCTATTCTAATTATAAAGGCCTGTATATTAACCAGGTTCCTCATAAGAGCATCCGGCCTGCATTTGTCTGGCCGTGGCCGAGGTCAGAGCTGGGAGGCATCGTATGCAAGTGGCCAAAGGTGCAGACCGCACGAAGAGCCCTCATGTAGAAGCCTGAAAAATTACACCGATTAAAATAAAATTCACGCGAAAACCCTGTTCTACTATTCAGGCCCCACCCGTAGACTAGCAGACCCGTAACCCCACAACCCGAAACCTCAAACCCAAACCAAAAAGTCCCTAAGCCCTAAACCGAAAGCCTTGGATCCAAACACAAGGCCCGAGTCCCTAAATGAGGGAGCTTGGAGTATCCGTGCAGTCGAAGACTTGGAAGAGTCTCTAGAACCCCTAGACCCCAAACCCAACGTCCTGACCCCATACCCCGACCCCTACCTGACCTTGAACCCAAGAATCCTACACCAAAATAACCTGACTGAGAGCTGCTGAATTGCGAAAAATTCCGAGGCCTATACTGTAGACCGTGCTCAGACCCACACCATGTCCGCTGATGCGATTACGTCGCCATTGCTGGTCGCCAGGATCGCCTGTTCAGGTGTGCAAAAGTTACACTATAACTATAGCAAACTAGTATTGGTAATTATGTAGGCCCCTACATTAGTTGGGCTGTGCAGACTGCAGGGTTATATAGGAAGCCTGTACTTTCCTCAATACACTGAGAGACTGTAAAACCGCTTAGTGCCTTGAATCATGACAAGGACCTGTCTAAAGTCTAAAGTATGTTCCTTAATCAGGGGGTTTTGGAGTGTCAATCAGGGGCTTTGGAGTCTCTAGGCACAGCTCTTACAACCCTTGAGCCTCACCTTGCATCCATTCCTCATAAACGGTAGGACAAATTTCAATCCTACAAGACAGAGTGTACCGGAAAGGCCCTGAACCAACTTCAACGCACACGTGCACCCACGCACCCACTCACCCAGCCACGGCACCCATCCACACACACACACACACACGCACGCACGCGCCCAACAACAGCAACAACAAACGCTTAACCCCTAAACCCTACCCTAAGCCCGTAGAGCACCCCTTATCTTAACCTTAAAACTTTAAACCCCTAAACTCTACCCTAAGCCCGTAGAGTACCCCTTATCTTAACCTTAAAGCTTTAAACCCCTAAACTCTACTCTAAGCTCGTAGAGTACCCCTTAAAATTAACCTTAAAGCATAAGCACCTAAACTCTAACCTAAGCCCGTAGAGTACCCCTTATCTTAACCTTAAAGCTTTAAACCCCTAAACTCTACTCTAAGCTCGTAGAGTACCCCTTAAAATTAACCTTAAAGCATAAGCCCCTAAACTCTAACCTAAGCCCGTAGAGTACCCCTTATCTTAACCTTAAAGCTTTAAACCCCTTAACCCTACCCTAAGCTCGCAGAGTACCCCTTATCTTAACCTGAAAGCATAAATCCCTAAACTCTACTATCTACCCTAAGCCCGTAGAGTACCCTAAACCCTAAACCCTAAACCCCCAAACCCTAAACCCAAGCCGTACATGCACGAAATCCCCGCACCTCGCCACGACTCAGGGCGGCGGCCGATGCCACGAGGTCCTGTCTGCTGCGCTTCGGCAAGCAACGGTTTAGGGTTTAGGTATTTGGGTTTAGGGTTTAGGGGTTTGGGGGGTTAGGGTTTATAGGGTTCAGGGTTTAGGGTTTAGGACTAGGGTTTAGGGTTTAGGGCTTAGGGGGTTTAGGGTTTAGGGCTTGTAGAGTTCAGGGATTAGCGGTTTAGGGGTTCAGGGTTTATAGGGTTTAGGGTTTAGGGGCATTTGGGGGATCATCATGCTTGTCTTGTCGATTGCTATATGGTTCTATGAGGTTAGGTTTCATAATGTTTAGAAGCTTGGTATTGGCAGCTGGTAAGGCCTTGAAACAATTCTGCCGTACGGCTGCGGGCTTCGGGTCTTTACGTTTTAAGGCTCTAGGGCATTATTGTTTTAGGGCTTAGGCTTCACGGTGGTTGAAACTACAGGCGATGTAAGAATCATACTGAGAACACCTAGGAACAGAGTATTGCTGCCCATCATGGCAAGCAAAAATGAGAAGCATGATTGTCAATACCAGTGTTACATTCGACCCTAAACCCTCAAGCCTGAGACTCGACCCAAACCTGCTGCATGGGTGAAAGGTAACTGATAAGCCTCAAGTGCGATGTAGAACCGCAGAACATCGTCGAATTTCTCCTTCTATGCTGACCAAAGAATCAAACCCTAAACCGTGGCTTCTACGCTGACCAAAGAATCAAACCTAAACCCTAACCCTGAACTCACCACTAAGACCTCTCAAGCCTGAGCTGAACCAAAAACCAACCGTCAACATGTCCGAGATCTTGAAGAATCCTACAGCCCTAAGCTCTTGAACCCTAGACTTGATATAAATCTATACATCCTCAACAACGAAGCTTAAACCCGAACCCCCAACGCCCCGAAATCCCTGAAGTAAATCCCCAACGGCGAATACTAGATCTGCCTTGAAGATGGCGGATGACCTCGCGAAGAAGAATTTCCCTAAGGCCTACACGGACTATGGGGGTTCAGGGTTTAGTAGTGGTTTAGGGGTTGAGGGTTGAGGGTTTTGGACACACTGCAGTCCCTTAAACCCCTTTTCACGGGAGCTGTTTTGGGGCAAGACTTTAGTAACTTTAGTACAGCTTTGCAGTCTTCTTCAGTGCGTTACTTGGTCTGTTCTGAAAGGGCATCGGTATCAGGTTCGAGGGATTGGTGCCGATTGGCTGATTTGCTGGGCAGCGTCCTGAGGACTGTTAGGACGATTTTATTTATTTCGGTGGATTCAGGGGGTACCGGGCGTCAGGTACATGTAACTGGTGCAGGGCCATTGTCTTAGATATGTTGTGGAAGCCGAAAGTCTGTTCATATCCTTTCGCCGCAGAAAGCACCCGATGTTAACAGCTGGAGTAGGATGCCCTGCTACGTTGAAACCCTAAACCCTAAACCCTCACTTATGGGATCCCCTTCCCATGTGGTTTAGGAGCTGCCCTGTCCCAGTTCTCTGCCAGGTGGTGATTGCTGCCATCCTCAACACAGATACGGCCAGGATACTCAGGGTTTAGGGTTTAGGATTTAGGGACGGTTTAGCAGAGAAGTTTGAGAGAACCAAAACGCTGCCCCAAAAGCCGTTTACTATAGAGGCCATATTTATTTCCTGTACAATCTGGACGTTCCTTAATATCACTTTAGGTGTAACCTTCACCAGAACCCTACGCTAATTATCAAGGCCCCTAAAACCCTAAACCCCAAACCCCAAACCCTAAACCCTAAACCCTACATTATGCTAACGGATTTGCGGAATCTTCCTGCCTAGGAGTCCTACGACCTTTAAAAGCTTTGATAGCCAATGGGAGAACTTTAAACTTTTTGGCTTTATATATTAGGTCTATCCTAAAAAGTTTGAACTTTTTTGGGCCTGGTTGTTGAAGAAGAGAGAAAAAGTATAGAATCCAGAGTACCTTCGTCTTATACACGGGTTTTCAGAAACGGTCTGTTGAAGGACTGCTCAGAACGGCTCTACAAGGGTTTTGCGAGATTCGAGGTGACACGTTTGGAAGCTTCAACGTCTGAGCTTTTTGCCTGTAAACTGCAAGCCCCAAACCCAAACCAACAACTGGTTCCTCCTGGTAAGGAATTCTGTCTGTTATGCAGGTGGAAAAGGGCCCACAAAAAAATCCGCGATTTAGTAGTATGTGGGCTTCCTCTAAGGCCGGGCTAATCATGGCATCCAGGTCAAGCAGTCAAGTACCACCTGCACACTTTCTAACCCTACCTTTCTGTGGCTCCTTCTTTGTTACCCTAGGCTTCCAGGGACCTTATTATTGGGTCCTTAAGGGGTCTAGGGCCCTAACTATGAGGTCCTTGGAAGCCTAGGGTTAAGATTTCCTCATACTGTATGAAACCTTGAAAAGGTAGGCCATCTAGGGCAATCTAGCGTCCGGGTAGTAGGTGTAGTACTAGAAGTCGCCTTTCGTCGCCGGACCTCACGCGAAAGGGTGTGGTGCATCAGCTCAGGCACAGCATTTTCAGAGCGTGAAGAAGGCGCGACCTGCGGATATTGGATGGGGGTCATGAGCCCATGGTCTAGTTCTCTTCATATTGATATGGTTTCGGGGTTAGGTTCAATTCGGTGTTCACTTTTTGGTGTTATAAGCTTTAGGGCTCTTGGGCTTGGAGTTCGGGGGAGGGTTCGGGCTTACAGAGCTGGGGGTTTTTGCTTCAGGATTTAGCCTCCTGGCCCTCTTCTCGGCGGTTCTAGCGCTCCCGGCATGAAGCCCTAAACCTAAAAATCACAACAACACCAAAACCAGAACCCTAAACCCTAAACCCTGAAACCCTCAACTCTTGAGACCCTGAACCCATGAAGCCCTAAACTTGGTCCTAAACTCCGTCAGCCCGGGCCCTCATCGTCTTTCCGGGGATCCCGACAGCCTAACATAAGGGCCTGGATTTTTTCCTCTATTATTCTGGGGCGGTTCCTCATTATAATTGTAGTATATATTGTACCCCAAAACCCTATTCGCACTAATCATTAAGGCCCTAGACCCTAAACCCTTATAGTAGCCCTTGTAGAACCCTTTAAGGAACCCTTTAAAGGAAACCTATATTGAGGCTTTATACCTAAACCCTAGACCCTAAACCCTAAACCCCTACGTTAAAAACCAGTTCAGTCCGAAAGCCCCCAGACCAAAGTCGGGAGAAAACACGTGACAAAGCCTCTCACCGGCCTTGTGGAGGGAACCTGAAACCCTCTAATATAGGGGCCTAGGGTTAGGGTTTAGGGTTTAGGGTCTACTGCAGCTTGTGGACAGGTGCACAGCAGTCTTC